>CATIWK010143002.1:0-11564 GCA_949634005.1 Mallotus japonicus | reverse complement strand
TTAACAACTTTTTTTTTTCTTTTTATAGGCACTGAAACTCAATGCAAATTTCTACAAAAGCTACTACTTTTTTTTCTTTTCAATTGAAGTTTAATGGGTCATGAACTATATAAAAAAACAGTAACTTTTGGTTTTGCAGTTCCACTAAATTAGTTTCAATTGATTATTCTGATTCGACCCAGTTAGGACTACAAGGGCGGCAAAAATCTGACAACAACTAATTCAACGCGACTGCATACATTAAAACTTAAACCCAAGACCTTGCTTAAGCAGAAACAACCCCTGCCAGTTGATTCCAACGGTTATTAATAGCATACTGTATATATTTTGATATAATACAAAATTATAGTAAGTTTAAATCTTGTTAAACTTTTGAATCCACAATTTTTGTAAATTTTGAGTAGAAAAATTCAACAGTTTACCACACAATCACACAATTAATCCTACAAGCTAAAAGCTCACATATTATACCAAACATTTGTTGGGTAAAAAAAAAACCACTTAGTCTTGTAAATTTCTATATTGTCATGAATTCATCCATGCTCCAGATGTAGTTATCTCCAAATTCACATCCAACCCAATTGCTTTCCGCCACAAGGCAATCGCCAGCCGGATGATTCTCAAATCCTCCAGATGTTGACCCATTTGTCAGGTTCACTGATTCCATGTTATAGTAACTACTGTCACAATAATAATAATCACCCTTAGTGTAGTTGCCGCCGTTACTGTTCCTATCCATGGCATGCGAAGGGCTTGTTGGGTATTCTGATAATTGACACATTCGTGAGACATTCATTGATTCTGTTGAAGAAATGCATGAATTTGAACCATGCTCTGAGTCTGAGTTATGCTCAGGGTGAGCCTCCAGCAGGCTACAGTTCTTGTCTTTCAACTTTTCTTGACCTGACGCAACTTGTCGTAGCTGCGGCAACTGCGGTGGTGGTGGTGGCGGCAGCGGCGGCGGCGATTGTAAATCATTATCAGGAGTAGGAACATAATTGACAGGCTGAGAAAGTGTTGATGAGTCTTGGGATAAGGTAGCTAATGATGATCCAGCTGATTCAATCTTTTGAAGCAATCTTGGCATCCAAAAACACCTAACTATTTCTTGAAAAGCTGTGCTATTTGCATCTACCTTAAGATGCTTTGCTTGTTTTTGCACTCGTGTTCTCCAGTAGTTCTTGATTTCATTGTCAGTTCTTCCTGGTAAATGTTGAGCTATTTTTGACCACCTATCATTCCCAAAATAATAATAATAAAAAAAAATCATTTAGCTACAATTACCATATAATAATTAAAATGCAACTATTTTCTTTATTTTTTTTTTAATTTTCTCAAGAACTAATATATAATACTACAGTTACAGTTTGAAATGTAGAATCAAATGTATAATTGGCTAGAAATTTATATTTTTTTAAGTAAAGTTTTGAATACGAGTTTTGTACATAAAGAACTAAAGGTAGGAAAAGTTTTACTTTTTTTATATGATTCACTATCTTAAATTCCGAAATAATCAAAATAATTACGGAAATAATAAAAAGAATGTAGAATAAATTAATGGTGACATTGATTTGTACATGTTGGTGGGCTCAACTTGAGCAAGAATTAGATAAAGAAGGTGTATGCGTTACCTGTTACCCAACTTAATATGGAGATCAAGAATCAAGAGCTGTTCCTGTGGAGTAAGGTTTCCACGCTTAACATCAGGTTTTAGATAATTTAACCATCTCAGTCTGCAACTTTTGCCTGTTCTGCGTAACCCTGTAATAGAAAATAAAAAGTATTATAGTTCAAAGTGTGTATTAATTAATTATATAGAAACTAACTAGTTTGAAGTATATATTCGTTGTTCAAAAAAAAAGAAGTATATATTCTTATATACCTGCACGTTTTGCAAGCAAATTCCATCGGCCTTCGCCATGGCTAGCAATGGAATGAACGAGGAGAGTATCTTCTTCAAGTGTCCATGGCCCTCTCCTGAGCTCATGATGATCATGAGCATCATCTTCACTAGAGCTGCTGCTCATGCTTTTGATTAAAGATGACATATATAAATATAAATAGATTTGAGTACCTGAAATGAATTAATGAGCATCAAGTCTTATGCTAAGATGAAAGTAAGCAAGGAGCAATCCATGATTTAGCTATATATATACAAAGACTAAAGAAAGGGACCAACTTTCAAAGGCTTTCACTATAACAACTTTCTTTTCAAAAGAAGTAGCTTGTACAAGTAATCATCACAATGGAGTTTCCTTGGCACTTCCTTAAATATCTATATAAAATTAATAAAGGAAATAACAAACATTGTAAATCTTTTAGAATATTTTATCACTAGGTCTCTTGACCTATTTGCAGGCAAATCAAGGGAAAAAAAGTTACATTTTTTTGGGGGCAGAAGTAAAAATTTTGATAACTCTGTTTTTCTTTAAAAGATCATGAAACTATGTTTTGACCATCATGCATCAACCTAATGATTAATTTTGTTTCGTGATATTCACCGTGCGGTACAAAATGATAAAAAAATTTTAAAAGATAATATTGTCCCATGAATAGGGGAAAGTATTATTTGAGATGATATCTATTTTGATAAATTTACGGTCCGTTATTCAAAACAGGGGAAAATATTATTTGAGATGATATCTATTTTGATAAATTTGCGGTCCGTTATTCAAAACAGACGTTACAAATATCTTTTCTCTAATTTCATTAACCTTCAACTTATGAATGCTAATATTCTTAAAAAAAAATTTTATATTCATTAAATTAATTTCTTTTTGGGATTTAAACGAAATTTTTTTGTACATTAAGAATTTCAAATAATAATAGTAAATTTTTCTATTGATTGTATGCTAAATGGACAAATTAAAATCCTGTACATTGATTCAATTATTTTAGCATATAAAACAACTCATTTTAAAGTTTTTTATTTTTATTTTTCAATACATTGAAGGGATTTTGTCTGAAGAAAAAGTTGCACCCTTTCAACTAATGGCGAATCTCACTTGATTACCACGTTATTCATAATTAAATCATCTTTTACATTAAATATTGTTTTAGTATATATAATTTATGATTAAATAATTATTATTTTAAATAATTATTTTTATTAAAAATATATAATTAATCAACATGAATAGTACAACATTATAAAAAGCATATATATATATATATATATATATACAAGCATAACAAACAATAGTATATGATCAAATAGAAAGGCAAATAGTAATTACCCACTAAATTATCACTATAATTTACTTCACTATTTTATCAAAGAAAATTACTTCCCTTTTTATAAACTGGATAAATATAATATGTTTATACATGTAGAATTTCACTTTTACAGAGCCATCATAGTGTTGGCAAATTTATTTATTTTCTTTGCCATGATTTTATAAAGTAATGTTTGTATGTGTCTTTTATATTTTTCAAAAATAAATATCTTCACATATAGCATGTGACAAAAATCGAAATTTATCAAGAATAAGAAAAAAAAAGAAAAAGAAAAGAATGAAACTCGTGTGCTTCTTTTTCTTGCAAATAACATGATCTATAATAATACCTAAAGAGACTTAGTCTAACCAGTGAGAGAATAGTCAAATGATAATTTCTCTTCAAAAATATCTTGAGGTGAAAGGTTTGATTTCTGCTGTCGTCGATTTATTGTCCCCTATTATTCAAAAGGCTTGGTCCTCTAATCAGCAAGTACTGTGCATGAATAAGATGCTATAAAGTTTACATGAAAGAATTGGGATATATGATTAAAGAGATAAAGGTTGATTACCAAGAGACCATTGAGGCCCTAGAATTCAACTCACTCACTCAACACAGGATCATTGTGATAGACACACAAGACAAAGGCTCCCTAGTGCAAATTAAGAAAATGAGCATATAAAATCAAATTCTTGAAAATGAAATTTTTAGAATCATATATTTTTTTATTGCCATTGTTAAAAGGGTTAATGATGATTCTAGGTGCTCTGTGCATATATCAGTCTCCATTCATGAGTCATTAACATGAAACGTGCTTGACTGCACAAAAATGAAAATAAATATAACAATTTTATCACAAAAAAACAAGAATGTCTATAAAAACGTGCTGCTCTCTTTTGGTGTTTTCACCTAATCAGGCGGCATTAATTTTGATCTGCCTGCTTTTGCTTGGAATCTCAGCAAAGAATGACTTCTTCTTCTTCTTTATTTATTTTTTCAATTCCTTAATTTCTTCTTTTTAATTTCACTTTTTTGTTGGTCTTTTTAATGATATGTCCATATTTGGAAGCTTTTACATATTTCGAATATATTATACCTAACAATTATCTACACTGAATATATTATATCCAAATATTAGATTTAGAATGTAAAAATACATATCTTATTTTTATTATTCAAGTGTAAAATATTTGGATGATGTTTCGCAAATTCTATCCTAAATGCAATACATATGGCATAGATAAAAATTTCCTAATAAATATTAAATATTATAAAATATTTAAAATATGTACCACAAATTTGATTATTGAACGTAATGGAGAAAATTTTTTCAATAGTAAACACAGAAGGTGTGTATTTGTAACTCTTGATACTTGTATAGATTATTTAATTAATATTTACTTGTAGTTTTTACAACTTGAGAAGTGTTCAAAA
This sequence comes from Mallotus japonicus, assembly GCA_949634005.1. Taxonomy (NCBI): domain Eukaryota; kingdom Viridiplantae; phylum Streptophyta; class Magnoliopsida; order Malpighiales; family Euphorbiaceae; genus Mallotus; species Mallotus japonicus. The sequence goes on along the minus strand of CATIWK010143002.1, from coordinate 6,914 downwards.
CAAAGACATTAATTAAAAAAAAAAAAAACAGCACTTGAAAATTGCTCCTTATACTTGAATATCTATGTCTATTGTTCTTGCTGCTTTATTTGACCCTTGTGTTGCAATGTGCTGCTGTTCCTTTCATCTTTCCAATTTTTTTTCTTGAGTAATTTGAGTTGACAACGAACTATTCATCAGCTGTCTCTGCCATGGAGTTCGAGTACAGCCTCTTTTTAAGCAGCCGCACAAAATTGTCGGCTGAGATAAGGTTAAGGTCATTGGACGACTAACAACTAATAAGGAAAAAAAAAAATCATTACTCAACATATATCTACATTCTCACTTCCTTGAAATCTGATGCTGTAATAATTTTTTTATTTAAACCATCAGTATTTAAAATCAATTAACTCTAATTAATTCTTAATTCAATTTGAATAGGATCACAATTGCTGCAAATATCTGGCAACAATTAATTTAATGCGAGTATATATATTACGACTTGAATTCGAGATATCATTTAAACGAAAACAATTTCTAACTGATTCCAACAGTAGTTAATTGATACCATAGTCATTCTTAATTGTGAATATGATATTCAAATATCGTTATAAAAAATTTAAATTTTTAATTTTTTTACACCATAAAATACATATTAACATAATAAATAACAATGTAAAACTACTTACAAATTGTGTAAAACTATGTGTCTTGCTAATGAAATTTTAACAAAATTTTCTACTAAATATGATAGAAATGAAAAGAATTTTTGTTGAAAGTATATCCATAGAATTTTTAAAAGATCACGAAAACTGGGGGCAGATTTGGATAGAAGAGGACAAGGGCCTCCATGTTCCATTGCAATTAATTGTAGAATATGTATTTTTTCGTAGTTGTGTGCAAAGGTGGAGAGTCCAACTTCACTACAATTGAGCATAGCCAAACCAACACATGGCTACGCGTGAATTGCTGTACCCAAAAGCAGAATCGCATGGAAGAGTTAAGTAGGCCATAACATAGGAGTAACATGCGCTGACAAATGATAGAATATCATCATAATGAAAAAAAATATGAGAAAATATTTTAATAAAATTAATTTGAAAAATATAGACTAATTAAATTAATCAGTTCAAAAAATTATAATAAATAATAATTCAAAATCAAAACAGATATGTGTATCATTTATAAAATTTAATATGTGTTTAAGCTTTGTCGAAAGTTGAGTGGTCGATGTGAAGGGTACAGCAGCAGCAAAAGCTTATGTTGTATTATCAATAAAGAGAATTATATACAACACTCTAATATAGGTTTGTTACAACAGAAATATGAAACTACAAGATAAATACAATTTGAATATTTGAATGACAGTGGCATATCCTTATCACCCTCCCGCAAGTTGAACTGGGAGGGAAAACATGTTCAACTTGGTACGAAGCCAAAGGAAGCGAGCTTTGTGTAATGGCTTTGTGAGTAAGTCAACAAGTTGATCTATGGAGGCAAGATATTCGACGAAGAGTTGCTGCTGTTGGACTTTGTCATGGACAAAGTGATAATCAATTTCCAAGTGCTTAGAATGGGAGTGAAACACCGGCATATTAGTGAGATAGGTTGCACTGAGGTTGTCACACCATAGAATGGGAGGTGAAGTAGAGGGAAAACCGATTATATTGAGTAGAGATTGAAGCCAGTGAAGCTCTTGAATAGCAAGTGCTAATGACCTGTATTCGGACTCAGTTGAAGAGCGAGTAACACATTGTTGTTTGTGGGAGCTCCATGAGATTAAATTGTTGCTGATGTAAATAGCATAACCTGTGGTCGACTTGTAGTCATCAATGGAACTGGCCCAATCAGCATTGCTATATGCATTGAGATCAAAAGAAGATGACTTCTGAATTAGTAAACCATGATTAGATATTGCTTGAAGGTAGCGGAGAATCCGCTTGACTGTTTTCCAATGATCAATCATTGGAGAATAAAGAAACTGAGATGCCTTATTCACATCATAGCAAATGTTAGGGCGTGTAAAAAAGAGATATTGTAAGGCACCAACAACACTTCATTAAGTAGTAGCATCGGGTAGAGGTGTTCCACTGTGAAGTGAGAGTTTATGAGAGACACATGAGGGTGTGGAAATACTCTTGGCAGAACCCATTTGAGTTTTGTTAAGAAGATCTTTGATGTACTTTTTTGAGTTAAAAGAAGACTAGAAGAAGTGAAGGTGGCTTCAACACCCAAAAAATAATGAAGCTGCCCGAGATCTTTAAGAGTAAATCTGTCTGTAAGAGAAGTAATAAGATGACGCAAGAAAGGAGTAGAAGAGCTAGTCAAAATCAAGTCATCACATCAACATATATCAAATAGAAAGCTTGTACCAAGCCATGAGAATAAACTAACAGAGAACTATCGGTTTTGGAACCATGGAACCTAAGCTGTTGTCGAGTGGAAGTTAAGCATTTAAACCATTGAATGAGAGCCTGCTTTAAACTATAAAGGGACCGCTTGAGTTTATAGACATGAGTTGGGTAATCTTTATGAACAAAACTCGGAGGTTGAGACATATAAACAACTTCATCTAGTTTGCCATAGAGAAACGCATTAGACATATCAAGTTGCTAAATAACCCAAGCTTTAGTAATTGTGATTGATAAGATGAGGTGAACAGTATATGGTTTGATGATGGGACTCTATGTATGTGAAAATCAATGTCGGGACACTGATTAAATCCCTTAGCCACTAGGCAGGCTTTGTAACGATCAAGCTGACCATTAGATTAATATTTGAAGCAAAAAATCCATTTGCATCCAATGATGTTTTGAGCATCAGACGAAGGTACAAGATCCCATGTATCATTGTGAAGAAGAACATTGTATTTTGATTGCATTGTTTCACGCCATTCAAGAAGTTTGAGAGCATCTTTGTAAGAGGTGGGTTTGGTAGGTAAAGGGGATACAGTGAGAAAGGATTTGGTTTAAGATTACTAGTTTGTGACCAAGTAATCATAGGGTGAGTACGAGTCGTTGAAGAAGATTGATGAGTGGATGGGTTGGTATATTGGGTCATATCGATGATAATGGAGGGACTGAAACTTGATGGAGAGGAATTCGGCAGCAAGGAGACGGGTTGGATGGTGTGCGTGGTTGTAAGAGAAGGTAGAGGTTGAGATCAGATATGACTGCTAGGTGGAAGAGGATTCAGTGAAGGATTAACATTATTTGGAGGTAAGGAAGTAGGTAAAGATAGAGTTGGAGTCAAAGTAGAATTAGTGATAGGAGGTGGGTGGGAATTATTTGGTAGCGAGAAAATAACAGCTGGAGGATTTAAAATAAGGGTAGGCTGATCGGGTAAGGAAGTTGTTAAGGATGAGGATTGGTTCAAACCATTAACAAAGTGCATAGAATTAGGTGCAACAGTAGAAACTTGTTCTTGTTGATATGGGAACACCTGTTCATCAAAGATTACATGACGTGAGACTACAATTTTTTTAATAAATAAATTAAGACAATGGTAGCCTTTATGGAGTTTGCTATAACCAAGAAAAATGCATTTGGAGGATTTAGGAGCAAATTTAAAGTGGGATTTAAATCTTATCCATGGATAGCAGAGATAACAAAAAATGCAAAGTGCAGTATAATCAGGAGAATTATTAAATAATTTTGTGAAAGGTGATGTATTAGCAAGAAGTGGTGTAGGAAGACGATTAATAACATATAATGTCGTGTCAAATGCATATGGCCAATAAATATAAGGAACATAATAGTGATGTAAGATAGAAAGGCCAGTTTCAACAATATGTCTGTGCTTACATTCAGCACACCCATTTTGTTCTGATGTATAGGGACAAGAACTGCGTTGAGTAATACCATATTCATTGAGAAAAGTAGATAAATGTTGAAATTCACTTCCTCAATCAGATTGAAAATTTTTAATGGAGCAATCAAAAAAATTTTCAACAATGTGTTTAAACTTAATAAAGGTACTTAGCACTTCAGACTTATATTTAAGAAAGTAAATCCAATAATATTTGCTATAATGATCATAGAAAATAACATAGTATCATTTGCCATCAACAAAGGGGACAGGTGAAGGTCCCCATAAATCTGAGCAAATTAATTCTAGAGGATAAGAGGCCTAAAAAGAAGATCTAGTAAAAGGAAGCTTATGACTTTTACTAATAGACCAAGCATGACATAATGAAAATTTTTTATTACAAGATACAGTTTTGGATTAGGACAAAACTTGACGGATTGTGCGAGTGGAGGCATGAGCAAGACAACTGTGCCAGGTGGATAGTGAGCACAGAAGAGCTCGAGGAGAGTTGGGCAAATTTGAACTCTTGTGAAGAGGCACAGAGTAGAGACCAACATTATTCTGGCCTGTAAGGAGTAATTTCTCGTAGGGATATACCTTATTTCAAAATAAGAGGGAAAAATTCAATAGAAACCTGATTAGCATTAGTAAACGAAGAGACAGATAAAAGATAACTACATGCATCAGGAACATGAAAAATATCACGTAAATGAAAAAGAGAATTGTGAGAAGAATATATAGAATCACCAATATGAGATATGGGAATTGTTTTACCATTTCCAATTGTTATGTCATCAGGGCCAGTGTACTATTTACGTTGACTAAGATTATCAACATCAGGGGTAAGATGATGCATTGCACCAGAGTCCATGACCCATTATTGAGGGATGGGAGAAAAAGTAATAGCCATGTTTGAAGTTGGTTTGGCTCATTGATAGCAAAAAAGCTTGGGAGAAGAGCAGTTACGGGCAACATATCCAATTTCATTACAATTGTGACAAGTGAGATGTTTAGGCTGTTGAGATTGAGAAGAAGCATGAAAGGTAGGAGACTACTTAGACTGTGGTCAAGAATTATAATTGTTGCGACCACGACCACGTAAAGTGGATGCACCCCATCCTCAGAAAGATGGAGATCGAAGAATACAGATAGGGGTGTAGGGTATGGGCAAAAAAGGCTCATTGCATTTTAAATCAGCTTGAAGATTTGCTTTTTCACTGAGTAAGAGACCATAGAGATCATCGAATGTGACAGAATCTATTATATTTTCCAACGAGTGAATGAATGGTTGATATTTCGCGCCAAGACCATTTGTGATCATATACACAAGATCATCATCTTGAACAGGGCAGCGAGCTGATATGCCATTTCTTTAGCTCGCTGAGTATAGGAGGCGATGAACTCATTTGAATAGTGTTGAAGTTTGAAGAAAGTAAATTTGATGGTTCGAATCTAAGCACGGGAACTGGCAGCATATGTCCAAGCAAGCTTATCCCAGGCTGCTTTAGTAATCGAAGCACCAACAACCTATGGAATGAATGATTCACTGATTAAGCCAATAATCCAACTGAGAACCAGTTAGTCTTACCGAAACCAAGATTCATAAAGAGGGTTTAATTGATCGTTGATAGTTGATAGTGGTGGTGACAGGCGGCCATCAATATGTTTGGAGAGATCATAGCTATTTAAAAGAGGTAGAATTTGTGCTTTCCATAATAAATAATTCATTGCAATCAATTTAATGGGCAAATGAGTAGCAATATTCGGTAGAGAAGATACTTGAAAAGGAGAAGACAAGGAAGAATTGGCGACAGTGGTAAGAGTGGTGTGTTGTGAGTCAGAAACCATTAGGCAACAAGAGAGAGAAGAAAAAATTTTGGTTGTTAAACCATGTCAATGCTTTGATACCATGTGAAGGGTACAGTAGCAGCAAAAGCTTGTGTTGTATTATCAATAAAGAGAATTATATAAAACACTCTAATACAGGTTTGTTACAACAGAAATATGAAACTAAAAGATAAATGCAATTTGAATATTTGAATGATAGTGGTATATTCTTATCAGTCGAGTGGTATAATTTCTGTCAATGGGTTAAGAGTTTGATCTTTTCCTTCTCTTTTCTAGTTAAAAAAACATATATTTAAGTTTTATATGAAAAAAATACATAATTTTACTTATAGCTGTAAGGAGAGAAACACTTAAAAACGAATAACATATTAAATAAAAATTTATGTATATATTAAAAATTTTTATAATTTTTTATTAACTTACAATTTTTTATTAACTTACAACAAATAATTGAATAACTAATCCATATTAAAAGTTAAATATCAACAAAAAAATTCACAAAAATAAATAAAATTCACATAAATTTAAAATTTAAATTAAATCTAAACTATTTATGAATAAGATGGAAAATAACTAGTATTTCAAAAAAAAATTTATGTATTTAATTCAACTTCAATAATCGTTTACTAGTTTCTATTGAAGAAATATATCAAAGGGAAAAGTACATTTAAATACCTTGTGGTTTAGGCTGTTTTCAGATAGAGGACTGTGGTTTTTTTCGTGACAAAGAGGTACCTTGTGTTTTACACCGTTAGCAAATAAAGGATTTTTTCCCTAGCACCGTTAGGTTTGCTGACGTGGCAGGGGCAAATTTGCCATTCTATTGCTGACTCAGTGTTTGTTGGCTTTTTTTTTTAAAAAAAAATTAATAATAAAATAAAAAGATTGTTGTTATAAAATTTGCAATTGAACATATAAACCCTAATTTGAAATACACTCCAAAATTGAAATTAGAAAAATCATTTTCTCTTCAACTCTTCTACCCTCCTTCACCAAAACACTCGTTCACCATCACTGTCCTTCACCATCACATCTGCGTTTCTTTTTGCCACCACCACCGCCTTCGCCTGATGGGGACAGAGAAGAGCTGTTGATCGCGATCATCACCACTGTCAAGGGACAAAGCCGCTGGGTCTACTTTAGGGCCTCCATCTACTACTCCAAATGATGCTAATGTGAGCGGTGATGTTAGAATTTGGTGAGTATTTTTCCTTTCTGGATGATTTGCCTTCTAAAGGTGAAGAATTTGGTGATCCAAGGGTTCAATTGGGTGGTTTTAG
>CATIWK010142978.1:0-17678 GCA_949634005.1 Mallotus japonicus | reverse complement strand
AGCACATATTAATACATCATTAAAAAGATAAATGAAAAATTCAATGGGACGAGAAAAGAAAGTAATATATTATTAATAACATAAATGGCATAACAATAAAGTACGAATCATGAAAAACTTTAAATAAGATCTAATCATTAAGAAAAAGCTAATAAATAAAGAATCAAAGAAACTTACAGGTTTCTCCTGCTAATAATCCCAAAAGATCAAACTTGTATTATTAGTCTATGAAAAGAATCACACACGTGAAAACTTTTCAATAATTCACAACCTAAATATCCTATTTGCAGAGAAAAGCAAGATTGATGTATACTTTCTTTTTCTTTTGTAGAGATATTTTCATTTTTTATTTCTCGTACTCTTTCAAAAAAGCCAATTGTTTTTTTTTAAGTACAATAACTCCCTTTTAGGAGTTATTGATTGGATGAGGTAAATGCCAATGGTAGCTACCACTTATCCAATTTCTATTTTTTAATTAAAAATAATAATTATATAAAAAATGGATTCGGGTTGACCCATCGTGGGTGACCCAATCCATATTCTAACATCTCCCACTTGCACATGATGGGATCAACTTATCTTTTTTTCTCTACACAATTTCATACTTGATAAATAGGTCGTGCGACCAGCACATTTTGAGAGCTTGCTTGATATTTATCTGTTAGGAATACATATCTGCTCGAAAAGAAAAAATATTTGAGTATGTTTTGTATGTTGTACCCTAGATCATTTCTCACAGTTTTATCTCTCATGATCTCATGATCTCTTTATAATTAAATCATTTTGTATTCATAGTTACATTTTATCGCAAAGATAAATATAATTGGTTGACCTATGAATACAACTTAGTGTAATAATTATCATAAACTATGATCTTTCCCTATTTTAATACTCGCAATTTCTATTTAACTTGCTTTTCCAAAATTGTTCCAGTAGATTGAATTGCCCATGATCGTTTAGTAACATCCTAATATAGCAAACATTAAATACAAATTTTGAGAAACAAATAAGAGTCATGAGGCTACCAAAATGAGATTCCTTGTAATCTCAAGGGTCTCACACAATAATAAAGTTGAGATCTATACTTTTATTACCCTTATTGGTCGAGTTATTTTGCACTTATGGTATAAATCATATGAATCTCCTTTCTCATGGAGTGTATGTCTTTTCTTCTTTTAATAATGTATAGATGATAGTTCAAACATACCCAAATATCTAACTTAAGTTCACATACATACTCATTCTATTTATCATTAGAACTTCAATCTGGCAACAAGATAGATAAAGTGATATTATTTGATATTCACTTTTGGTCAAATCTATTAGTACATTTGTGACATTCATGTTTAAAATTTAGCTCTCTATTATCACTTAGATAATTAAGTTTAAATTTGTCTCATCTCCATTTACACAAAGCAATAGAGGTGATTGCCTGTGTGAAAAGGTCAATTTTATATCTGTCTGGCATACTTCTATTATTATGTACTCAATATAATTTGTGTGTATGTTATATGAAATAAAGTACTGAACTTAGTAGTCATCAATGCAAAAATAAACCAGCATTGTTGAGTAAACATAAAATGGAAAGAACTGCAGTTGTCTTCCAAATGAGTATAACATATTATATCAAAATCTACGCATTCCTAAAGATCTAACATGACTACTAAATGTATCTATAGGTATGAGTTTAGTAAAAGGATTTGCAACCATCTTATGCGTAGATATATATTGTATACTAACTTCCTTTTGTGCAACAATGTCTCTCACAAAATTATACTTTATGTCAATGTGTTTAGTCTTTAAGTGATATTTGGAATCTTCCGTGAATATGATTGCAGCTTGACTATCGCAATTCACTAATATTGGATTCAATGCATCTTCTCTGATTCCTAAATGACTCAAAAAACTTTTAAGCCAAATAGCTTCTTGCACTACCGCTGCAAATGCCACAAATTCAGCTTCCACTGTGGATAAGGCTATACATGATTGTTTCTTAATACTCTATGAAATTGCTCCATTGTTTATTAAGAAAACATATCCAGAGGTTGATTTTATCTCATCTAAATCTCTTCCCCAATCAACATCCATATAGCTTATAAGATGCAAATCATTTCCTTGATAGCATAATGAATATTATGTAGTGCCTTTGAGATATCGAAGTATCCTTTTGACAACTTTCTAATGAATTTGTCCTAGATTGGATTTATATCTGCTTACCATTCCAATAACAAAGCAAATATCAGGTGTTGTGCACATATGGCATACATTAAACTTCCAATGGCACTTGAATAAGGAACTATTATTATGTGTTCCTTTTCTTATGGAGTCTTTGGACACGATACTATTTAATGTTCATCTAATATTTGCATTAAACAATTTTCAATAATCAAATCATCTTGATCTCTAATCTCATAAAGAGTTAAATCTCGATTGATCTCACCCTTAGTTGGAAAGTCATTTTCCAGGAAAGTAGCATCTTAAAATTCAAACTCTGTTACACTCCCACTTGGTTGTTAACCAATGAACACATATCCTTTTGAATGTTTAGAGTATTTTGTAAATATATTCTTCTTTCCTCTTGGACCTATTTTGCCATGTTGATGAGCTAATTCATGAGCACAGGTTGCACAACCGTTAGGCCTTAAATTACTTAAATTAGGCTTTCTTTTAGTCCATAGTTCATAAGTAGTGTAAGTTACCGATTTAAAGGGTACTCTATTAAGTATATAAGTAGCAGTTAACAATGCATCACCCCAAAAAGTGATGGATAGATTGGCTTGGGCTATCATAGACCTAACCATTTTTAAAAGAGTTTTATTTTTTCTTTTTGCTACTCTATTTTGTTGAAGAGTTCCTAGAATTGTTAACTATCTATCTATTCCCTTTTCATCACATAATTATTTGAACTCATCAAATAAATATTCATGTCCTCAGTCTGTTCTTAACATTTTAATCCTTTCATCTAATTGATTCTTGACTAAATTAATTTATTTTCTAAAGCATTCAAGAGCTTTAGATTTGTGAGAATTCAAATAAACAGGACCAAAACATGTATAATCATCTATAAAAGTAATAAAGTAAACACCTCCATGTCAGGCTTTAACATTCATTGGTTAACAAATGTCAAAATAAACGAGCTGCAATAAAAGTTGAGCTCTAGTTCCTTTACTAAATGGTTTTCTAGCCATTTTTCCCGCTAGACAATTTTCATAAGTTGATAGATCAACCTTTTCTATTTGACCAAGCAAACCTTCTTTTGCTAATCTATCCATTCTTTGTTGTCCTATGTGACCTAGTCTAGCATGCCAAATATCCATATCATTTTTAGAACATTTAAAGATGTGAAGAGGGAAACATTATTAATATTACAATAAGGAACATTATCCACATCCATTATAATAAAACCATCTAGTTAAAAACTAAATTCATAAAAAGCTTTTTCGAACAAAACTTTTAAAAAAGTACTATAAAAGTTTAAAGCATATCTAAACTGGAGTAGCACAATAACGGAAAATTAATTTCGTCAAATATCAGGAGCAAATAAAACATCATACAGGATCAAAGTTTTCCTACCATATATGCTCAACTTGCAGGTGCCAACTCCTTTGACTTTAACTTGAGAGTTTTTTCCCATATAAAGCCATTTTGATCCATATGGAATTCGACGAAATTCCATAAACACATCATGATATTTAGCTACATGGTCTGTGCTGCCTGAGTCTACAATCCACAAAGGATGAGATTCAGTTAAATAAATAAAACTAGAAATATAAGGGGCACTTTCAAAAACATAAGAAACCTTTAAAAGCATTTTAAAGGTTTGTACCTTCTTTGGCTCGTTACACTCATAAGCAAAGTGACCATTCTTACTATAATTATAATGCTTAACCTTTACTTTGTTCTTTTAGGGACAAGCCATAGGTGCCTTTCCTTCTTACCATAATTATAACATTTGACCGTTTGCATTTCCTTTCCTTTTACCTTATGCCTTTTGAATCATTTCCCCTTGTACCCACCATATGACTTATGCTTAAAGCTCATGCCACCTTTTGAGCTGAGCTAGCCATATACACATCAGTATTAGGCCTTGATACCTCAATGCGATCTTCTTCTAGTTCTAAATGATGTGCAGCATCATTAAGAGTCTTAATACTCTCATTATAGGTAAGATGCACCTTTATATGCTTCTAATTGTGAGGAAGTGATCGAATAATAGCCTAAACCTGATGAATATAAAAAATTTTATGTTTTCAACACTTAGATTAGAAGTCATTTAGATACATTTCTAGTTTTTTATAAATTTTTTATCTCGTTTCGGTGATTTTGTTTAATTTTGTTACTTTTGGTAATTTTAAGTGTTTTAGTTTACTTTTATTTATTTTTTATGTTCAGAGTAAGAAGGAGAACTATGAAGGATTGATGCAAGAAGCAACTAGTGGAAGAAGGAGTTGATTCTTTGAGCATTCAAGGAGAAAATAAAAGGTTTAAAGGCTAGAAGGCATATGGCCATGGACATCATTGCACACAGTCATGCCTGAGTAGAATAGACACACAGTCGTGTGCACCCTGATGCATGGTCATGCCTGATTCAGATGTAGTCAAGAAAAGAATAGACGCATGACCGTGTGCCTGGGTGCACACAGTCGTGTGCATGCAATAGAATTTTGAATTTCAAATTTTAAGTTACTGATTTTTGGGGATTACAAGATTTTTCAAGAGGTAATTTAAATAGGGAGCTAGAGGCTATGGTTTTAGAGAGAGAAAGCCAGCAAAATAGAACAAGAATAATTTTTCTTTATCATTTTCAAGAATTAAAGCTAGTATCATTCTAGTTCTTTTCATTATTGATTATAAGAAGGAGTGTTTGAAGAACTCAAACCCTTCCATTTCAACTTGGTTAAGCAAAAAGTGGGTTTTTCCTATCTTATTTCTACTGTTAATTTTAATTTTTATTTAGTAATAATGATTGAATTTCTTCTTATTTCATCTTCTTCTCTCTTAATCAATATGTATAGCTAGATTGTTAGTTAGGGTTCTTATTTCAATTAAATCATGTAGTTAATAGAATTAAATCTAAGTCGATAAACATAGTTCATTGGTTATTGTCGAGATTAATGTCTTCATTGGATTGATCACCCTCTGATTGAAATTAGACAATGGAACTTAATTGAGAAATATATTTCATTGAGATAGAGCAATAACCTATTGATTGTTTATTTAGTTGAGAGACACTTAGACAATTAATATTGTTAAGAATCTGAGCTTTTAAATTGAATATGCTAAACATTTAATTAGCTAGAGTTGTAAAATTAAGTACTACTTGTATTCAATTAATTGTAGATTTGTCTGAGAGGAAGATCTATAATTCTAAATATGCTTTCAAAATGGACTAGGTTTAGACTTGACTTAGATGCTTAATTGATCTTTAGGGAGGTTGAATTAAAAATAAGAACCTTAGTTTAAATTTGATTGTGAATTTTAATTAGATTTAATTTGTTTAGTTTAATTTGAGACTAAAATCAAATTTGGTGTCTAGAAAAATAAACACCTTGAGTAATACAATATTCAATTTTACAATCTCTGTGGGACAATCTTTAATTTACTACTGGCATGATTCCATAAGCTTGCGGATTTCGCACATCAAGTTTTTGGCACCGTTGCCGAGGTTTGCCAAAATTGATTTTGTTAAGAAAATTATGTTGTTTGATTTAGATGTTATTTCTTTATTAGATTGTGTTTCTTTATTTTTAATTGTGTTCATATTATTGCAGGAATTTATGTTAGTTCATACATATAACATGAAGTACAAGCAAACAAGGAGTTTCCTTAGTGCCACTTGACTTAGAGCTTAAAAGAACAGTTTGTAAAAGGAGAAAGCAACAAACTAGTAGGATGAACTTGTAATAACCCATAAATATTTAAATAAATATGTGTTGATATTATTGTCAAGTGGTTGTTGTCAGGTGGTTGTTGGGTTGTTCTGTGGTTGTTGTTTTGGTGGTATGGTGTTAACACAGATAACTGCTAGCAATTTTCTAGTATAAAAGGGATTAACTCATATAATTGCTAGCAACTATCTGGACATTCAAAATAGGAGGACCAAGTGGAATTTTTGCCAAAATACGGGGACTAAAGTGGTAATTTTTTATTTTCTCTTTAGTTATATATGCAGACGTGAAAAATGTTGAGAGACCCCTGAACTCTCTCCCGGCATTTACTGTAGCACCCAAAACTTCTCCTTCTCCGTTCTCCAGCCAAACGACCTCTATTTGCCTTGAAATTTGAACCATAAATACTTCTCAACCTCCTCTACATGCCTATGATTTTTATTTCATGAAAATTGAACCGCATTTCATCAGTTTGAGTTCTGAAAGTTTGACTTGAACTTTTCGGAGATAAATCACTATTTCCGGCGACTTTCAGCTACTGCAACCATTACCATTGGACTCAACTTGCTGTCGAGGGTTGAAAGAGACCAACCACGAGTCCGAGTGTCATCGTTTGGTGTTTGGTCGGAGCTTGATCGATAAATTTACATTTTCTCTCTGATCTATTAATATGATAGTTGTTAATGGTGTTTGAGGCTATTTTTGAAGTCCCCTAGGTGCTGTGATCAATTTTTATATATCTGTTTTGGTGTTAAATGCATTTTCCGGTGAGAAATCCGACGAGTTCAAACCGAATTCCAGTGAGGAATAGTGACCGGCCCAGAAAATTGTGAATTTATTTTTAATAAATAGTATCAATTATGAGGATTACTTTATGTAACTAGAGCTAGGTCTGATTCCTCACAGATTTTGAATTAAAAATTCCAAAAACATTTTGGTGGAAATTTCTTAATTTCCCTTTTAATTGTTTTAGCTCACCAAAATAATTTCTAGTAGCCTCAAATGTCGTGTTTAGGATATTCCTAAGTCCATATTATTAATTCCTTGTTTTTATTAATTTTTCAAAATTTTGGAAAATTATTATGCATTTATTTAATTTATATAAGTAAGCACGTTTTAAATAAATATTATTTATTATAGAGAATACCAGAGCGGGAACCTTGGAGGCTAGGCAGACGAGGACACGTCAGCCGACTCGCTCCACTTGTAAGTTAATACATTGAAATGTTTGTTGAATTTTGTGTATTTAAAGAAATATGGAAACTTGAGATTTAATATGCTAGTTTTGATTACTATTGAGAATATATTGTTTATATGGTTATTGATGATATTATTGTGGATGATAAGTAAGAATATTGTTGTCGCTATTTTATTTTTATTTAAATTTTCAGTTATGGCATTTATTTTGAATTTATTGCATATTTATTTTTATAAAGAAATTTTAGAAAAGACTGGTAGAATGGGCTACCTGATGGGCGTCATCAGGACTGTGTGCACTTGGTATTGATTTGTTAGTTGGGCCCTTAATTATATGATATATGGAAAGTTCGGTCGATGCATAGCTCTCGGGTATATGGTAATGGAAAGCTCGGTTGATGCATAGCTCTTGGGCGTATGGTAATGGAAAGTTCGGTTGATGCATAGCTCTCCGGGGTATGGTAATGAAAAGCTCGGTTGATGCATAGCTCTCGGGCGTATGGTAATGGAAAGCTCGGTTGATGCATAGCTCTCGGGCGTATTTGATTGATTATTTACTGGGGCTGGTAGCTCGGTTGATGCTTAGCTCTCGAGAACCGTAGTAAATATTAGAATAAGTGATTGCCTATGGCTAGTAGCTCGATGAATGCTTAGCTCTCGGGAACCGGCAGTCATTTGGATTAAGTGAGCCAAATTGGCTATTAGCTTTGTGGTTTAGGGTTCTACCATGATTTTCCACTTATTAATATTTTAAATAAAGGTTATTTAATTCTGAGAATGTTTATGAAATTTTATGGAATTCCTTTGAGTTTATAAATGTGATTTTGGTAAACTAATGGTTTTAAATAAAAACTATGAAAATTATATTTTCTTTTCATATTTTCATAAAAATTATTTTAAAAGAAGGTTTTCAAAACAGCATGTATTTCCTTATATTAGCTTACTCAGTGAGGTCTGACTCCCCTTAACTATTTTTCCAGGATCTTAGGAGTCTACGGTTAGCTTTTCTTCTCTGCACCAGACTCATTCTTCACCAGCTGCATTATGTAGGTCACTATAATACTACTAATATTTATGATATAATTTGTAGTTAATCTAGACACCGCAGTAGCATTGGAGGATTTGTTATTAATGCAATTGTATGGTTATGTGTATTGTGGTATAACGTGTATTTTGATATGTTTGAGTTGAGATGTTGGAGATATTTGATAATATTGGAGTAGAGTGGTCGATATACATTATTGGAAGTGTTATTTGCCTTTTTCAGGTTTTGGTTTTGTTCCCGGTACAGAGGAAACTCTGCCGGATTTTTGTTAAAATCATAAAGTGTTTAAATTAATTGTGATAAATTTCTTAAGGTTTTTAATGGGTTTCGGAAGCATTATGCATTTCCCATTCCCTAGTGCTGGTCACTTGCCCTTGGGGTTCGGGTCGTGATAGAACTAAGGAGAAGGTGATAGAAATCTGCCAAGGCAGCAAACAGCTCAAAATGGAATAAATGGACAGAATGGGCAGCGAACCATAAGAGATTTTATGAGTCCTAATGTTCAAGGTTATCAAAATCCAATTGTAAGGCTGGTAGTTGCAACAAACAATTTTGAAATCAAGCCTGCAATGATCCAAAATTCACAGTTCAGTGGGTTACCACATGAGGATCCGATTGACCAAATTCTTAGAATATTGCTCAACTTTCAAGATGAATGGAGTGTAGCTAGAAGCAATCTGACTAATTCTTTTCCCATTTTCTCTAATGGATGCCTCTTAACTCTATCAACACATGGCAAGAGCTTTACACAGACTTCTTCAATAAGTACTTCCCACTAGCCAAATTATTGAAGATAAGAAACGAAATTGACTTCTTTTATCAAAGAGAGGATGAGAGCTTTTACGAGTGCTGGGACAGATTCAAGGATCTTCAAAGACAGTGCCCACCTCAGTTGATACCTTCGTGGGATTTGGTGTAATCATTTTATAAAGGTGTAAATCCTTTTGTCTAAGTTAACATCGATTCAGCAGTTAGAGGAACTATCATGTCAAGGACTCCTAAAGATGCTCTAGAACTTTTTGAGGAGATGGCTAAGACAAAAAGCCTTTGGTCTAATGAGAGAGCCATTCCAAGGAAAAGAAGGTCAATTGAAGTTGATAGCTTTACTATGTTGAATGCAAAGATGGATGCTTTAACAAAAAGGACGGATAAGATGAGTGTTAATGCAATTTCCTCATCTTCTTTGTCTTCATCTTATGAGTTATGTTAAGGAAGCCATCCTATAATAGAGTGTAAACTGATGCAAAGGTTGTCTATGGAAAATATCAGCTATATGAACAACTTTAACAAAGGCAGTAGAATCCAGTGCATGGTAACACGTACAACCCTTGTTGGAGGAATCATCCTAAATTTTCATGGAGCAACCAAGGAAACAACCAGTGGAGGCCCTAAGCTCCATCAAGTTTTGGAGGTTAAAATGCACAATAACCTCAATCTTATTTCCAGCAAAATAAGTGTTCATCTTCAGTGGCTTCATTGGAAAACAAGATGCAAAACTTCATGGATATGATAGCAAACAAGATGAACTAATAGGATGAAGCTACAAAGAGATTAAAGGGTAGGTTTGAGCAAATGCACCAAGACACTCAACTCATAGTTAATAACCACTCTTCCTCTATCCATAATTTGGAGGTGCAAGTGGGGCAATTGGTGAATTCTTTATCCATTAGAAATTAAGGTTCTCTTCTAAGTAATACTAAAAAGAACCCTAAAGAGCAGTTAAAAGCCATCACCTTAAAAAGTGGAACAGAGATTCAACCTCCAAAAGCAACAGTGGAGTATAAGGAAAAGAAGAAGGAGGAAGAGAAGCAACAAGAAGATGAATAGGTTGAAGTTTAAGTAAAGAATGAGCCAAAAGTTCAAGACAAAAATTAAGAGAAGGAAAAACAGCCACCACTAAAGCCATATGAACCTCTAGTCCCATATCCTCAAAGATTGAAGAAACAAGAGCATGACTAGCAGTTTATAAGATTTCTAGAAAGGTTCAAGACACTCCACATCAATATGCCTCAACTGGAATGCCTAGCTCAGATGCCAAAATATGCAAAAATTTTAAAGGAGCTAATTTTTAATAAAAGAAGCTGCATGAGTTTGAGATAGTCACACTCACAAAAGAGTGTAGTGCAATTATTCCCAATAAACTTCTTTTAAATAGGAAGCATCCAAGGAGTCTCACTATTCCATATTCTATTGGAAATTTAAAATTTCAAAAAGCTTTATGTGATCAGGAGCTTCTATTAATTTGATGCCTTTGTTAATTTACAGGAAATTAGGACTAGGAGAGGCAAGACCCATAAACATTTGATTACAGCTTATAGACAAAATAGTGAAAGAACCAGAGGCTATAGTTGAAGATGTGCTAGTAAGGGCAGAAAAATTCATCTTCCCAGTTGTCTTTGTAGTACCTGATTTCAAAGAAGATGAAGTTGTACCCTTAATTCTTGGTATGCCTTTTCTATATACTGCAAAAGCTATTATTGAAGTCTATGATAGGACACTTACATTACAAGTGGGGGATAAAAGCTGTAAGTTTAATGTCTATCAAGGTATGAAACACCCTTCTGACAATGAGTTTTGTTTAAGAATTGATATTATTGATGAATGTGTGAGTGAAGTTCAATGATGAAGGTTGGCAAAGTTTATGGATATTGAGAATATTAAGAAGTGTTTTCAGGTGCAATCTTCTCAAGATGAAGCATATCTCAAATAATAAGCTTTTTCTGCCTATTTTCAACTACCAAACACTAGACCCACACCCCCTTAACCATAAATACTAAACATTTATTAGAATGTCTCCATTTAGGTTGGTCTATGGTAAAGCATGTCATCTTCCAGTGGAGCTGGAGCATAAGACTTATTGGATGGTCAAAGCATTGAACTATGATTTCAAGAAGGTAGCTGAGAAGAGAGTTTTGCAGTTAAGTGATTTAGAAGAGATTAAAGAAGCTGCATACAAAACCTCTAGGATTTACAAGGATCGCATAAAGAGATGGCATGATGCATAAGCTAAGAATAAAAAGTTCAAAGAAGGAGATTAAATTTTGCTCTTTAATTCAAGGCTCAGACTGTTTCTAAGAAAGCTGAAAAGTAAATGGTCAGGACCATTTACTGTGTCCTAAGTATATCCTCACGGAGCTGTCGAATTGAGCAATGCACAAAGGAGAGAAATTCAAGGCCAATAGGAAGAGATTGAAATTATACCATGGAGGCATAATGGACAACTTTCACCAAGTTGCCTAGTCGAGGGATTTAAGCAAGTGATACACAATGTGATTTAGCTCATAGAACCTAAACGAGCGCTTTTTTGGGGCTCAACCAAGTTTATCTTTTCTTTTATGTTAATTATTTGATAATTTTCTTGTTCAATTAAGTTGTTTAGTTTGGAAGTTTATGATTTTTCTTTTGTTTTTCAAGAAAAAGAATATGAGGAAGAGCACTAAAAAGTGTTTTATAAGTTTAAATTTATGTGAAATTTTGTTCATTTGATGTGGTGTTATATTCATAATGCAAAGATGATCAATTAATTACAAAATGGTTTCTATGTGTGTGAATTAGTAAGGTTGTGCACCAAGGTGAGCAGCCATGTGCCCTGATGCAAGAATTTAGACTATGAATTTGAGCATTCAGGCACAGCCATGCACATTTTTGGGCACTGTCATGCCATCTAGAACAAGTTCAAACTTGGAAAGTTATAATCAGGCACGGCCATGCGCTTGGGTGCGCATAGCCACGCCTGTCTAATCCCTAAGATTTGAAATCTGACACGTAAGGCCGTGCATGTCGAGGTGCACAGCCATACGTCGAGTGCTGTACCAAAATAAAAACCCTCATTTGAGCATTTCAAAAGACACCTCTTTACTTGCTTAACCTCTTATCTCCTTCTCTCAAAGGTTTTCAAAATTTAAACCCAAAACACCCAATCCACCCACATTTCTATCATTAAACTTACAATTTCTTATTTTATCTTTTCATTTTCTCTTTTATTACTTTCTCTTCACTTTAATTCCACCATTTCACTCAAGAGTCACACTCATTTCTTCCTTCTTCTCCTTTTATTTAAGAAAAGTTTGAATAACATCTCCATAACAAAAATCTTCCATTCAAGCTTTGCTTTGTTATTATCTCTTCAATTTTCATCAATTTGCTTTAAAATGTAGAGGAAGAAGACATGGGCAAGCAAGAAATTGAGTCCTCCTCCTAAGAAGACAAGGCTAGAAGGAAGCTCTAGCAATCTGAGTGGTGTGATAAGTGCAAAAAATTATACGTTTTAAACACTAAATAGTTAAATTTTTAGGTGTCAAAGTGTCTAGTCTAACATTAAATATTGGCATTTTTACTTAAATTCCATTTAACTTAAGTTTTTAGAGGTTTTTACAATTTTCATTGATTTTCGTTTGTTTTTAGTCTAATTTTGGCATTTTGGTGTTATTTGGTTAGGTGTGCCCAAGTTTGGATAAGTGCAAGTGGAATCCATACTAGAACTTAAAGAGGAAAGGTCAAAAACTCTATAAAATCAAGATAAGGAGGTATGCAAACCTGAGCCTAACACTCCTATTTGCATGAAGAAATTAGTGGATAGCCGTGCACATGGGTGTGCATGGCCATACCTGATCCATTGATGTTCAAGAAGATATTGATGCACAGTCGTGCACCAAGGAGAGCACGACTGTACCTAATTGGATGATTTTCTAAAGCAACAGTGATGCACAGCCGTGCATATTAAGTACACAGCCGTGCACTTCGGTAGAAACTCATTTTAGGAAATTATTTTTATGGTTTTTTTAGGATAATTATAAATAGCCTTTATTTTGCCTTTATTAGGGGGTTGGCTGTGGATTATTCATAGCACTTTTACTTTAATAATTCAATACGAACAATTTTATTTTCAAGTTTTAATTTCCATTATCTACTTTTAGTTATGAAGAATTGAGAATTGAAGAACAATTTGCAAGCATATTCAAGAGGAATAAAAAGGGGTTTTTCCTTCTAATTATCCTTGTACTTCAATTAATATTACATAATGTTTATGCTTGTCATTTTCAATTCATTCTATTCTTCTTTTCTCTCTACTATATCCATAAGTAGCTAAATTATTAGTTGGAGTTTTTAGACCCGACTCAAGTATGGACTTAATAGGTTAAATTCTTTATCACTAAATATATATAATCCATGATTATTATTAAATATAATGCTTTCTTAGGCTTGATCACCCTAGGAATTATTTTAGATGGTAGGGTGAGATCGAGAGAAGATCCTCACTGAGAACAAATAATAATCTATTAATTAGTCAAATTGGTTAAGAGATGGTTTGATTGTTAATATTCCTTGAATGGCTTGCTCAATTATCGAGAGTGATAAATTGCTTAAGAGCGAGAGCTAACCACTTGAGTAGTTATTATAATCAATAAAATTATATAAGTGTTTAAAAGAGACTTTCATATGTATAAAGATGCCTAGGAAATGGAATAAATTCATAAGTGATTACGAGATTGACATGATCATTTAAATAAAAATTGAGCCGAGGATAAAAGCCCTAACATTCATTATATTAATAAATTTTCTAGTAGTTAATTTTTGTTTCTTAGCTTAGTTTAAATTTCTAGTTAAATTTTTAATTTAATTTTTAGTGATAACTTATTCGATCCACTAAACAAATAAACATAAAAAGTAATTCAATACTTAACATCCACTCCCTGTGGGATCGATATTTTTTACTACTTGGACAACTCCGTGCACTTGCGAATTTCACGCATTATGGTGCAAATGAAGAAAGAGTAATAAGGCCTTTCCTTAAATTCATTCAATTTAGGCATGAGGGGCAAAGGAAGAAATTTAAGCAAATGATGCATAGATCCCTAATAGATATTTGAGTGTGTCAGCTTTAAGGGAGGTAGAATTGCTAGATGAAGTCATTATGTATGTTAATAGATTCGGTTGGAATGATTCTGTGACTGCGCAAACTCCTACCTATGTGAGAGCTATTTGTGAATTTCTATCCTCTTTCACATTTGATGAACAATCGGCAATGTTAACATTCCAATTAGGAAATGAAGAACACCAATTAGGATTGTTTGAACTTAATAATGTGTTCCATTTCCCTAAGAATGAGAGTGCTAATGTTGAGTTTGATAGAGATGTTTTTTAAAGAGAATTGACAGGGGAAAGAGGAGTTTTCTATGAAGCTAGGTCAGCAAAAGAATCTTGTATTCGATCACCGGCTTTGAAGTATTTGCATAGGCTCATTTCTCATTCTTTATTTCCAAGGAAAGAAGAGGATTCTGTAATTTCGACCAATGAACTCACAAATTTATATTGTATGGTTCATGATTGAAAAAACAAATGTTTGTGATGCTCTTATGGGAAAATTAAGAGATGTGTCTACAAAAACTAGTGGGGCTATCAAAATAGGAGGATCGGTCACTACTATAACTAGCTATCTAGGCTTTAACACGGAGAACATGACATCCGATAAGGTTAAAGGCCATAATTTGATAGATCTCAACATGATGGAAGCTATGGGATTAATTCAAAAAGATCATAGAGGAAGAGTCTTTCTCAATCAACCCTTTATACCTCCATAAGTAAAACTCGAGGAGGAAGAAGAAGAAAAAGCACAAGATGCCGACTTGAATAATGTGATGTAAAGATTGGATGATCTCTAGCTTTAAGTGGGAGTAATGGACTCTAATGTTGCTAAATTGACTTCGAAGGTCCAAAGAATGAACTACACCATGTTTGATTTGAATCATATAGTGCAGCATATGAGTCACAACCTCATGTCATACTTTACTCTCAAAATTTCTTACCACCACCTTATCTACCTCCATAAAATGAGCCTCATGAGGAAGAAGAGAAGTCATCATCGGATGAAGAAGGAGATGAATAAGCAAGTCTTAATGCAAGTTGTTTCTTAGGTTATTTTGAACATTTGTTGTTTTTAGAGGTTGTGTTTCGTCAGAACAATAATTTTTGGTACTGTCTTTGTTGAATGTTTAAATTTGTTGGTTTATGTTTTTTATTGTTTTGGATGTTACATTTTTTATTTAAGTTGTTTTCTTTTAAATTTTCTAATTGATTCTTCCTTTATTTTGTGTGCAATGTAGTGTGTAATGGAAATAATGTGTAAATAGGTGAGTAAAATACACTTATGTATATGTTTGTGTAAGAAAGATAGAACGCAGGCACGGCCATGCACCATTTGTGCACAGTTGTACGTCTTAAGAACTCACCAAATGCCACACAGCACAGTCATGCGTCAAAGTACGCATAGCCGTGCACCTTGCAAATTCAAAAACAAATCACACATAGGCACAATTGTGCATCTGGGTGAGTACAATTGTGCATGTCACGAAAATTTTATCTATAGAGCTTTTCGATTAATTTTCATGCTAATTTTCTACAACAATGAGGACATTGTTGATACTAAGTGTGGGGAAGGGATTAATTTTAAATTTTAATTATTTGTTAGTTGTTTTAAATTTTAAATTTTTTTTTCTTATGTAATTAGGTTTTTTAGGTTAAGTCAAATACAAGTTGAATTTTATTTTATCTTTGTAAATAATTTTTTTTCCTTTCTATTAGGAGTATTCTATTAGGATTGTTTTTTCCTTTTATTTTCAGGATACCTAAAATTTTTCCTAATTCTATTTAGTTTTATTCTTTATTTAAGTCTTTGTATTCCTAATATTCTCAGTAATTTCAATTACTTTTCTTTTGCAATTTTAACGTTTGATTGTCATGGCTAGAACAAAGAACTAATCACCATGTGTAAGAGGAAAGAAGCTCAATAGTAACAATGGTAAGCCACGTGATATTAGAGCCGATTATGAAGCATTCTTTCCTATCTATTCTGAAGAGGAAGGTAAGAGGTTCTATTCTCTAGTTAAAGGAAATTCAGCATGCCTAAATACTTTATGAGGAAGAAGTGTTAATTGATATAGGGTTGAAGGATACTATAGATGCTTTTTGTGAAAGAATGAGTTGGTCTAAATTGATGGCAGCTCAATATGATGTATTCTTTGAGTTAACTATTGAGTTTTACACTACATTAAAGATATTAGATGAAAATTAAAAAGAATTTTCTTATAGATTTTTTGGCAAAGAATACTATTTTGACTGTGAACTCATGTCTAACATCTTTGGCTTTTCTGAGGGAGGTATTTGTCAACCTCCATTAAATTACAATATAAGTAGTTTTTAGCATGAAATCACTGGAGGGGATAGAGTTTGTGAGGGGCAAGTAATGACCAGTGGGTTAATCCAAAATCATTCATATTTGTTAATGCACAAATTAATGTCACATTCAATTTTTGGGAGAAGGGATAGCACTAAGGTATCTCCTGATGAGCTTGTTATGGTGTCTGCATATTAACACAAAAGTATGGAGTACATATTTTGTTTTTTATTCAATGTGGCGTGTAATGCAGGCTAGAAAATCAGCAGTATCCATAAAGTATATAGTTATGAGTTTGGCACTATATTTCGCACCTTTTGAAGTGGCCAAGAATAAGCTAGGACCGTTAGAACCTGAACTACTTGATGCTGACTTTCTCATTCGGGCTGAGATCATCACAGAATGGCGAGATTTGTAGGATGTAACTTCAAGAAGATGTTATTTGCTATGCCAAAATGCATTGCGATATAGAGAGGAACCTCTTCTAAAAATTATGGAGATAGAAGATGATAATGCTAGTAAAGCTCAGTCGAGGAAAAGAGGGAATGCTGATGGATGGAGTAAGGACATTCTAAGAAGAATTACAAAAAGAATGGATGTTTCTGACAATAGGATGGAAATTTTGATAATGGACCTATCGGACCATATGGAAGTTTATGAAAGGCATTTTGAGGCTAGGAATGAAAAGGAAGAAACCTGGTGCAGAACACAACAAGTATCAAACTTTTGTGAAATCCTAAAAAAAAAAGATTGAGGGGAATCAGACCTCACTGAGTGAATTAATGTTATAAAATGCATGTTAATTTTTAAAATAGTTATTTAAAACCATTAAATTCTTTAAATAAATAAATACTTAAAATCCTTTATTTTGCTAAAATTATTTTTTATAAAGAAAATACTTTTCCAAAATTTATAACTCTTTTTAATAAAAAAATGGCTCATGCAAAAATGATATTTAATAATATAATAAAACCTTTAGTTGGGGTTCTACCAAGAACCTTAAACCTCAATTCTACTAGCCTTTCGACTCTCTTAAATCTAAATGACTGTTGTCCTGAGAGATCATGCTCAACTGATTTACCGTCACAGTCAAGTTACTTAATTCAATATCAATGACTCGAGAGAAAAAGCTCAACCGAGGTCCATTTCAACTCCAGCTCGAGAGAACAAGCTTTGTTCTCCATTGAGCTCGATTCATAATATTGCCCAAAAGAACATGCTCAACCTGAACTACTTGATGCTGACTTTCTCATTCAGGCTGAGATCATCACAGAATGGCGAGATTTGTAGGATGTAACTTCAAGAAGATGTTATTTGCTACGCCAAAATGCATTGCGATATGGAGAGGTACCTCTTCCAAATATTGTGGAGATAG
>CATIWK010142933.1:0-10801 GCA_949634005.1 Mallotus japonicus | reverse complement strand
GAAGGTAATGCTGTTGCAGACTCTTTAGCTAAATATGGTGTTGGTCACACGTCATTTCAATGGTGGGATTCTGCTCCCTCCTTCTGTTCTCACTTGATTTGTAAAGATTTCAGTAGGCAAGGTTCCTATCGGTTCCACTAGACTTTTGGTTTGTAATGTTTGAATTTTCTTTGTACTTTTCCTTTATCTTTAATATATATTGGACCTCAAAAGTGTGATGCTAACGCTAAGAGGGTGTCAACCTAGTTGACATGCTCGGGTGCGTTTTCTGATTTCTGAACTCCAAACTTTTACTTAAAAAAAACCTGTATCCAGGTTTTTAGTTTTTGGTTTGGTCTTTGAATTTTTGACTTTTTTCAAAAAAAAAAAAAAAAAAAAACTTTAGACTCGACTTTAATGTCTGCTCTTTGTGTTTAATTTATGGACATGGCCGACTCTTTTAACAGCATGATCTTTATTAAGTTTTTTTCCTTTTCATTTGAATTTTTGATTATGTAATAACTTGTTTTATTTTTAAGATGCTAAATAAAGCAGCTTCTTATCTGTTTCTCTTCAAGTTGTTACTTGTTTGTACTAGCAAAGATTTTTTTTTCCTGTGAATCCCACAAGGGTGGAGATTTTTACACTCCACCACTTTATTTTTGCACTCCATTAAGGCTTGAATGACACAAATATCCTTAACTTTAATATGTACTTTTATTATAAGTTCTTAATTCTCACAATCTACTATTAATATTTTTTAAAATTTGAATGATATAAATATTTAATTTTTATTAATAAAAATTTTTAAGTTAATCTATATATTACTTTTAAAAGATTAAACTATATCTGCGCAAAATAATTATTTTAATCTTTTGAAATGCACAAATAGGCTTAAATTCTTAATAAATTTATTTTTATTTTTATTTAAAAATAAAAATTAATATTTGTGTGTAAAATAATTTATTTTCATTTCTAAGTAGCAGAAATAAATTATTTGTGAAATTTTAAAAATTTTATTTTTACATATAAATTAAAATATGATTTAAGCTATTAATAGATTTAATTTTTTTATATTTTCTTAAAAAAAATTTAATATTAGAATAATTATTATAGATTTTAATTGTCATATTTTTATATCTTTTTTTAATTATTTTAGTAGTGTAATAAAATATTTACTTGTTAAAATAAAATCATATAATATGAATAATATAGATATTAATTAATCTATTTATAATCAAAATATATTTATGGATCTAATGTCTCGTTAAAAATTATAAAATGATATGAATAAGAATAGAAAAATATGTTTAAGCATCTAATATCAAAAAATAATTTATACGTATACAATTCTTGTTTCATTAAAATAATGTTTCCATAATTTTTTTAAAAAAATTTGTAAATATTTAAGTTCATTAGAAATAATTTTTATTTTTAAAATGATTTAACTAGTAAAAATTAAAAATAATTTATTTTTCATAAGGATTATAATTTATTTAGATAGTTAAAATATAAAAAAAACTTAAATAAATTCATAAGTAGACATTAAAGTTAAGGACATTTATGTCATTCACACCTTAAAAACACTAATGATGGGGTGCAAAAATAAAATGTTGGAGTGCAAAAATCTTCACCTTTCTTTTTTATATATCTGTTTGAAGACGTACAACAGGTATATATAGGAAATACAATGAAGTTACAGGAAAGGAAATTAGACTAATTTGTTCTAAAATAAGAAAAAAAATAGCTACAAATCAGGAAGTCAGAATATGTAATTATTGTACAAGCTCTACATTAATGGAGAAGAAAATCTTAACACTCCCCCTCAAATTGGTGCATAAATGTTACACATGCCCAACTTGTTAAGAAATTTTGAGAACACTCGACTTGAAACTGCTTTGGTAAGGATATCAGCCAATTGATCCTCGGATCAAATTTTAGGTAACTCCAGAAGTTTTCCATCTAGCTTCTCCTTAATAAAGAATCTATCTACCTCCACATGCTTTGTTCGATCATGTTGGACTGGATTGTGAGCAATATCACATGCAGCTTTATTGTCACAATACAATTTGATTGGTAGTTTCGATGCAAACCCCAAATCTTGCAAAAGAAATTGTAGCCATAATAATGCCTCACAAAGTCCAAGGGCCATACCTCTAAATTCAACTTCTGCACTTGAGCGAGCAACACCATTTTGTTTCTTACTTCTCAATGTAACAAGATTACCACCCACAAAGGTGACGTAACCAGAAGTAGATCGTCTATCATCTACTGCTCCAGCCCAATCAGCATCAGTATATACATCTATGTTTTGATAATCTTCATTTTTTGTGAATAATATTCCCTTTCCAGGAGCAGACTTCAAATACCTCAAAATACGTATAACTGCATTCATATGTTTCTCTCTTGGATTGTGCATAAATTGGCTGACAATACTTAAAGCATAAGCGAGGTCTAGCCTTGTGTGTGCTAAGTACATCAGTCTTCCTACGAGTCTTTAGTACCTTCCTTTATCAACTGGCACTTGAATCAATCAAGCCTTCTTCCACTAGTGTCTCAACTGGTTGGCAAGCTGACATACCAGTTTCATGTAAGAGATCCAAAGTATACTTTCGCTGAGATAAAAAAATGCCTTTACTGGATCTAGACACTTCAATTCCAAGAAAATATTTCAAGGAACCAAGGTCTTTCATTTCAAATTCAGTAGCCAAGTACTCTTCCAGTGCTTTCCTCTCTTCTGAATCATTCCCTATAACCACCATGTCATCCACATATACAACTAGTGCAGTAATCTTACCTTGTTGTTTTTTTAAAAATAAAGTATGGTCTAAATTGCTTTGATGGTATCCAAATGCTATCGTGGACTTTGTAAACCTTCCAAACCATGCTCTTGGAGACTGTTTTAACCCATACAATGATTTCTTCAATCTGCACACCTTTTGACTACGGTTTTCTGATGCCATACATCTCAGTGGAAGTTCCATATATATTTCTTCAAATAATTCTCCATGTAGAAAGGCATTCTTGACATCAAATTGATGTAAAGGCCAATCCAAGTTTGCAGCTAAAGACAACAAAACTCGAATCGTGTTGATTTTAGCTACTGGTACAAATGTCTTTGTGTAGTCAATCCCATAGGTCTGGGTATACCCATTCGCCACAAGTCTCGCTTTGAATCTTTCAATTGTACCATCTGCTTTATATTTCACAGTGTAAATCCATTTGCATCCTACCGACTTCTTTCCTGGTGGACAATCAACAATATCCCAAGTTCCATTCTTTTGTAAGGAATTCATCTCCTCATTCATAGCATTTTTCCACCTTGGGTTGGCTAAAGCTTCATGCACACTGTTAGGAATAGCTACAACAGATAATTGATTTACAAATGCCACATTCGATTCTGAAAAATAGTGGTTAGACACATAATGATTCATAGGATATTTAACTTTACTAGAAAGTTCAGGTTCATAGGTCGGTTTAGGAATACCTTTTGTGAGACATGGTGGTAATTGCCTTTTTTGTAGTTCAGGTACTGGATCAGGAACATCCTCAGCAGTCGATTGGTGTGGTATATCAGTGAGGGACTCTAACTCAAAAAATGGAGTTGTATCTTCAATAGGTTCTTTCACTTCTCTAGTCTCTAAGTGATCATTATCATAATGATCCAATGGTATGCCACTTATATTCAAATCACCATTGTTTTCATAATCGATCCCTTTAGAACTAGGATAATCACTCTTTAAAATATCAACATCTAGAGTCTGAATTTCCTTTTGGTACTCCCCCTGAAGTTTAGACTTAGAGGAAAAATACATCGAATCTTCATGAAATTACCACATCCATTGTGACAAACATACATTTAGTTAGAGGATGATAACATTGGTAACCCTTTTGGTTCATGGCATATCCAAGAAAAACACATCGAAGAGCTTGTGGAGTCAACTTGTTTCGTCGATGCTGATGAAGATGTACAAACACTACACAACCAAACATATGAGGAGGCAAATTTGGAATAGTTGGAGAAACCACCATTTTAGAGAGTGCTTGGAATGGTGTTTGAAAGTCAATAGAGCTTGAGGGTACCCGATTAATTAGATATGCTGTAGTGGTAAATGCTTCTCCCCAATAAGATAGTGGCATGTGAGCTTCAATTAATAAAGCACATACAACCTCCAATAAGTGTCGATTCTTTCTCTTGGCAACCCTATTCTATTGGGGAGTGTTGGAACAAGTAGTTTGATTGATAATTCCATGCTCCTCTAAATACCTTCGAAGTTCAGAACTTTGATACTCTCCACCATTATCACTGCGAAGAACCTGTACCTGGGCATTATACTGAGTTCCAATAAATTTATGGAATTTCTGAAATAACAAGTTCACTTCACTTTTAGTTTTCATTAGCCATAACCAAGTCATCCTAGTGCAATCATCAATAAAAGTAACAAACCAACGTGATCCACCTAAGGTGGAAACTTTTGATGGACCCCATACATCAGATTATATAACCATAAAAGGACGAGGGCTTTTATTTAAAATTAATGGAAATGAAGTTCGATGACTCTTTGCTAATTCACATACATCACATTGAAAACTAGAAGTATTCACTTTCTCAAATAAGCTAGGAAATAACTTTTTTAACTAACCAAAGGAAACATGTCCCAAACATCGATGCCATAGCCATATTTCAGATTTCTGATTCTCCCTCTCAAAGCTACCCGCTATCAAAACTTGACGTAATTGATCCAAACTCTTTGACATCAAGTCCAAGTAATACAACTTCCCTCTTCTAATACCACAACCAATCATCTGCTTTGTTTGGATGTCCTTAAATAGACAAAATTCAGGCAAAAAAATTACAACACAAGATAAGGCTTTGGTTAGTTGTGAAACCGATAACAAATTATATTCTAAAGATGGAACAATCAAAACAGAGTCAAGATTTAAATTATTAGTGAGGGTCAAAGAACCTTCACCAATAATCGGGGTTGTGTTTCCATTGGCAGTAGAAATAAATTTTTATGAGGGCTGTTTAATATGTGAGACATGTCTAGAATCAAATGTCATATGATCTGTTGCACCAGTATCAATTATCCATGTACTATTAGAAACATATGCATTACTATTTAAAACCTTACCACAATTCTCCGTAGCTACAACTAATGCTGAGGCCTTTTTAGTAATATCATCATCTGTAGTTGTTTCAACAATAGTAGCGGTGGGATTTTTCTTGAAATTCTTCTTCCGAGGAGCACGACTATGGTCCCACCATTCTGGATATCTGACAAGTTCATAGCAACATTCTTTGGTGTGCCCAGTTTGCTCACAATGAGTGCATTTATTAGTAGACTTGCCAGCACCTTTGTTTGTTTTTAATTGATTCCGCATTACCATTGCAACAGCCTCAAAACTTTCAGATTCTCCTTTTAGTGTTGCACACCGTACTACCTCTTGTCGAACCAATGCATATGAATCTTCCAAATCTGGAATTGGTTCTTTGCGTAGAATCTCTCCACGGATTATATCAAAATCACCATCCAATCCAGCTAAAAATATATGTACCCTTAGTCTTTCAATGGACTTTTGGTATGCTATAGTGTCATCTGGATCTTTCATGACAACTTTATCTCAATGATCTAATTCCTGGAACACCTCAGTCAATTCTCCATAATATTCAGAAAGAGATTTTCTACTCTGTTTAACTGTGAAAGCCTTTTGGTTTAAAGCAAAAATTTGTAATTCATCACTTCCATCGTAGAAGGCTTTTGATAAGGCATTCTAGATTTCATAGGCAGTGGGCAAGCGTACATAACGCTTTATAATATTTGGAGTCATAGACATCAGCAGCCATCTCTTCACTTTTTGATTCTCAACATACCACTTTTCATATCCATCTTCTGATTCTTATGGTGGTTTAGTTTTACCACAAATATAAGAGAGTTTCTCTTTTTCAGCAATCTGCATCTCTATCAATTGTGACCAGATGTCATAATTTGATTCAGTAAGGATGATTCCTGCATTGAAAGAACCTTCAGATTGAACAACAACGGGAGTCAACTTCATTCCTGATGATTCAAAATTTTTTTCACTCATTTTCTCTCAAATATTTCAGATTTCAAAGAGGTTGGCTCTGATACCAACATAAAACTCAGAGAAAGAAAATTCTTTTTCATATATTTATTTGAAGACGTACAGCAGGTATATATAGGAAATACAATGAAGTTACAAGAAAGGAAACTAGACTAATTTGTTCTAAAACAAGAAAAAAAATAGCTACAAATCAGGAAGTCAGAATATGTAATTATTGTACAGTCTCTATATAAACGGAGAAGAAAATCTTAACATAATCTAGCCGCTATGTGTTCTCCCCTCTATATATATATCCAGAAGATGTCGCAAAATAAGAATCAAATTCGTCATAGCTTATATTATATGTGGATATTGCAGACTCATGTGAGTTTCTGTTTCTAAGGAGCAGCAGCAGGGCAAGTAATTGAAAAAATGGTGGTTTTCAGACTCATGCATGTAGGGGAGAGACAACTCTCCTCTTTATGCTTTGAGACGAAAACTTAAAACTCAACACAGTTACTTTTCTTCTATGTTCTCTTTGTTGAGTTGCTCTTCTTTCATCTTCAAAATAAATAATAATAATAATGGTCCCCTTCTAAAGAAAAAAAATCAAAATTGGCCTTAACTACAGTTCTTATCCGAATACGATGTAGAGATGAAAATTAAAAACCATATAAGAAAAAGCCAAGTGAATGAGACTGACCATATAAGAAGAAAAAGCCATGTAGTTGGCAACTGGTAAACTCTTAATATTGGCCCAACTTAAAAGAAGAAAACTGGTTATATGAAATTTCATGTTCGTTATTAATTTATTACATTATAAATGTATGTTTGCCTACAACTAATTAGAATTTATTAAAATATATTGACCACTTTGAATTCAAGAACTAGCCATGGTCATTGGAAATTGCACTTATTGTTATTTATTGTCGCTTGGAGGTATTTATATATTGTATTTACATGAAGATTATTCTTTCATACATTTTTAAATTATTAAAGCTGTTTACAAGGAAAAATTACAGCTTTCATAAGCCTGTATCCATAAAGTCTGATACTAGCTCCCAACAAACAACGCATTATAATATAGTATTTCTTAAGTACATATATTATTTGTAAGTTGTTACTCCATAAATCTTATTATTACTAGCTGCTTTTGGATTCGGACAATTTTTTTATACAACCGAATAGGAGGAATTTCTCTTACCTCAACTTCTTAAACTACTACCAACTAATTGCTAATGAACCTTTTAAAATCTCTCCTAATGCTATAGGAAAACAAAAAGATAACAATACCCTTATATACTAACAAACATAAAAACTAAAACCTAAGCACATGGGTGAATTCTAAATGACTTTCTATTATTGATTTAACCTTTACAACTGTATATGGGGTAAATTATTATAAAATTTCTGATGTATAAGGGATTGTTGTCTGTTTGTCTTCCTATAGCACCTAACAGAGATTTTAAAATGTTAAAACTTTTTTTTATTAGTTGCTAGTAGTTTAAGAAGTTGAGGTAAAAAGAATTCCTCCGACATGGGTTATATAAAAAATTTTCCTTTGGAGTCCTGAAACATTTCTAGTTTATAAAACTTCCCTCGTTGTGCTTGTCTATAAAAAATCTAGTTTTGCTCGTCTCTATAATAACATCAAAGGGTGTAGACGGAGCATATTTATTAGTTGAAATAGGAATATACCTGATCCTGGTAAACAACCATTTTTTCGCCACCCTCATATGGCTCGTGCGCCTTTTTATCAGTGGCATGTAGACTGTATTCCTGCGGAATACCAAACCTTCTCCTATACCATCTCAACATCTCTTAATCTACCCTAGACTCAAATATGTCAGATTTTACTTGTTTTCTGAGAGCCATTGACACCCTTTAACCCAAGGAATATAAAACAGAAGTCAGGAAGAAAAGAGAGATTTGTCACCTGGAAGATGAGAAGCGAAAGCTTGCAGCAGATTCAACAATAGCACAGCGGGAGATGAGACAACAGTGAACCCACCTCAAGAAAGCAAGGAAGAAGAATGAAAAATGTTCCTCCTACTCACTCAAGGATTCGATTTATAAAATACCGGGGAAGGTTCTGGATGGACCTCCATTACCCTTGCCACTCAACCAATATGCCCTTGGAGATTGCCTCTTCTCTCCAAGGGCATATTGGTCATCACACATGATATTAAATGGGTCATCATTAGCACAGTTACCCAAGCATCAGACGTGACTCTCCAGCTGTAAGAACGGCGTGTCACACGCCACGTCCTTTGACATATGAACGAACGTACCAATTTCAAAATTCAAAAAGTTTCCCAGGCGTGGCATTCACGCTTCCCCTTTCAAGCACACGCTTTTCAAAGGCTGCCAAGCCTCACAATACCGAGAGACCTCATGGTCCAAGGTTGCCGGGCCTCACAATACCGAGAGACCTCATGGTCGAAGGCTGCCGGGCCTCACAATACCGAGAGACCTCATGGTCGAAGGCTGCCGGGCCTCACAATACCGAGAGACCTCATGGTCGAAGGTTGCCGGGCCTCACAATACCGAGAGACCTCATGGTCGAAGGTTGCTGGGCCTCACAATACCGAGAGACCTCATGGTCGTACAAAGCCTCAAGCACTAAAAACTCCAGCGACGGCTGGTTCCGTCAGATTTCTCTGACGGGTTAATCTCTCGGGTCGTTGTATTACACTGAGCACCATCTACTACGTGTCAATTAGGTTCATCTGGCACTCTCTTCTTTCTGTCAATCAGCAACGACACTTCGAGTCTCGGTATCGAGCATCTTCATCATCTGTGACTAAGGCTGGCCACCTCAGTTCACCTTTCAGCAAAGTTCCAGTGTCTCCAGAGTGTCTCACATTCTCTCTCACAACTCTTGGACATAAATATCCAAATAGACTTTCGGGGGGAGACTCTTGATACCCCACAGAGGAAAAGGAGTCCCTCGTTAGGAAGACTCCCGGATCAGGCAGTAATTAATGAATCTAGAGACATATCATACTAGGAGAGGGAGTCCTACTCCTCTCAGGTTTGAGTATCTCATCCTTTATAAATACCCCTTATTTTCCCTCATGTTATGGATCCCATTCAATTCTATTCTTCTAACTCTTATTCTCTCTTTATCTCTCTAGATTCTCTCTCAACCCATTCTGACTTAGGCATCAGAGGGTTTGTGAGGGAAACCCCACCTCTCACTTTGCTTCTTTGTTGGTTGTTTGACCCACAGGACTCGGAGGTTCCGGAATCAAGTTATCAGATACTGTTGTGAATTTATAAAATTATTTTCTACCTAATTTAAAAAAGTAAGGTCTACTCTTGTTATATAATTTGCATATATTTGAATCATTTTACCTTCCTATTGATTAAAAAAATTTATTCATATAATAATATGATGAAACTATGATTCTTTTAAAATTTACTTTTATTTATTCTGCTCTTATCACAAGGCTGGAAATATCCATAAGAATTTGTTAACATTACATCAATGGTTATATAAACTAAAGCGTCCGATGGCTTTGCTTATTAACTAGCATGAAGATGCACATGGTGCTGGAAGACTTGCCGGGACACAATTGAGTGGGGGAGCTCCGGTGGGACCAAGAGTAGGAGTAGTAACTATTTCTGACATTGTTTTTGGCTGATTAAGAGATTCTGCAGGGAAGTAGATTAAGTCTTGGGTCTCTACCACATGTGCTACGGTATCAAAAGAAAGTGTTAAATCTGTTAGAAACTTTTGTTGACCATTTTCATGATTAAACTCCTAATTTTGATCTTTGAAAATCAATTTAAGTTGCTAATAATTTTATTTAAGTGTGTATAAGTTAGGACTCTATTGGAAGTTAAAATGAAGTATGAATATATTGGGCTGGTTCGACCTCTGAGATTCAAGCAGGCTTTAGACATCCTTAGAGCCTAGTAATGAGAAAGTTATCTTCTTTACATTTGAAGTAGACATCTTAAGCTTTCTGAATTGGGCTTACTTGTAAAAATCCGAGTTCATTTGGGCATGCAAATCTTGAGTTGAAGTCAGCATATGCAGCTGCCGTTTTAGATTGCACAGCTCTTAGTATTTCAGACATATCTTGAGCTACAGAAGTCCAATTGAGGTGATTCAAAATGATATGGAAATCTAAGTCAAATATCTACAACTCATGTGAAGAAAGTATAGCAAATTCGAACATTTCCAGTAGAATATCATGGGTTCAACTTGAAAACAGCTGTCTGATAGCAGTCTGCCATTTTAAATTGCACAGCTGTTAGTATTTCAGAAATCTCTTAAGCTACAAAAGTCCAATTAAGCTGATTCAAAATGTTACAGAAAGATAAGTCAAATATATAAAACTTTTATGAAGAAAGTTTAGGCAAATTCGAACGTTTCCAGGTACCAATCACGGTTTCAATCCATGAACTGCTGACTGACATCATTACTTTCTATAATTCAAAATTATAACGTTAGAGACATTATTTGCACCTCCAACAGCTATAATTTTGAGTATATAAATACCTCTAGAGCTGAATTTAATTTAAGACACTTGCCAATTACATTTTTCTATCTTAACATTCATCAAAGCTCTCAAACTTTCAAATATTCATTTTTATTTATATAACTCTTATGAGAGTTGGTTGTGTGTTAGAAATAGAATTTCTCTTCATCTTAAATCTTGGGATAGATTAGAAGGGAAGTGAGATTTATTTCTAAAGGAATTGGTTTAAGTGTTGTCCATTGAAACACTTGGGATTTGGTTTTTTT
>CATIWK010142923.1:0-30538 GCA_949634005.1 Mallotus japonicus | reverse complement strand
CATTTTAAAATATATAATTTCAATTAATATATCACAAATGAATAAATATTTTTTATAAGGAAAAACTCATCTAGTTTTATCAATATTATGATTTGTGTTAGATTTCAAAAACTCATCTATTTTATTTTACCTTAATTTTATTTTATATAAAAAATAAAATTATTAATTAAATATATTATTCTTCAACTATTTTCTGTAAAATAAACGATGAATAGGACTAACGAAAATATTTTTAAAATTTATAGAATTTAATTGTAAAAAAAATTTCTTATCAGATTATAACTGACATCTGCGAGCCAAATGCCCTGTCCTACTATACCATCTTCTGCTTCTTTTATTCTTAAAAAATTGCTAGATAGCTTTCCAGTTCATGAAAAGCCCTCTCAATAGTTCTCAAATCCTTTCCAATATCAGACCCATAAACGTGAATAAACTCAACAATCAAAGAATTTTCAAAATGCACATGAATTCTCAAAGAAGGAACAAGTAATACCTTACAAGCACTCCAAATCAATTAACTCAAATCAGCAAGAAGAGCTTTTTGGGACTTGGGTCGACCAGCTAGAGGATGAAATTCACCTCTAGGTGAGATCCCATCACCAGATAAAGCAAGACCATATTCAACAGGATCAGCGGAGAGATCAATCCACAATGTCTCTGTTTAGCAGTCCGAATAACAGCAGTGCGTGATGGCGAGGCTGTGGTTAGAGCAGCGACGGCGGCGGTGGTCGGGAAGAGGGTAGAGCGAGTAGAAAAAACCGCACATTACCGACTATGTACGGTCATTAGCAAGTAAAATCATTACTTGTATACATACAAACATTCGTGCAGAGCCTATTGTTTATTTTGAAAAGATTACCTTCTTGCTTAAAGTGGAGATAAATCACTTCCAAATCTCACTCTCTTTCTTTTAACTGCAAATGGCAACAATAAACAAGCCCTTAAGGCCAAAACCAAAACTCAATTCTCCAATTCTCACTACCGTAATCTGTATATCGTCCATTGCTTTGTTATTCCTCTTTTCTTCTCTTATTTCCACTAATGGGTTCTCTTTCTCCTCCCCAAACACCCATATAATAAGCATTATCAAACCCTCCAAACCCAAAAGACTGCACACTCTACATGACAAGTACTTGTACTGGGGCAATAGAATTGATTGCCCTGGCAAGCATTGTGATTCTTGTGAGGGTTTAGGTCATCAGGAATCTAGCCTTAGGTGCGCTCTTGAAGAAGCTATGTTTTCGAATAGGTATGTATATTTCTTTAAATGCATTTCTTTAGTTTGCTTTTTCTGTATTTACTCGGCAGAGATTTTTGGGCTGATGTTGGTTTTGAGTTTTATTTTCTGTTTGGATGCTGGATAAATGACAGGAAACTGGGAGTTTGAATTGTTAATGGCTTTTGTTGAATTTTAGTATAATCACTTGCTTAGTTGGATTAATTTTTTTTTTATGAATAATTAACTATAATATGTAATTTTGTAATAATTATTAAAGTGTTTGTTTATGGTACTTGGGAAGAGAATTTCATTATTGTTTATAAACAAATGCACCAAGCAGGCTAACTAAGTAGTTTTTTGGTTGATTTTTGTAATAGCAACAATAATCCATAATCCATATTGTATTTCAAATTTAAGTTAATAAAAGTTCAAGAATAGGGAGTCGTCATGATCCAATAGTCTGTATGGTATTATTATTAGAATGATAGGCATATAGTGCTGACTGCTGAGTGATACAATGCTTCTATGCAATATCAAGCCATATGGAACAATTATGCCATGCCCAAACAAAAATATCAATATTTAGCTAGATAAGCTGCACACAGAAGTTGGTGATATAGCTATTATCAATAATGGCATTTCAACTCAAGATTTTCTTCAGGGCAGCAATAAACAATTGCAGTATGACCAAGAGAAAAAAAAAAAAAAAAAAAGAGAGAGAAAGAGAAAGGAGAGTGAGGCCAAAAGCATGATAGAGAGTGGAGGGCATTATAGCGGAAGAAATAGCAAAAGTAGTCAATATGGATGGTTAAATAAGAAAATGAACTCAATCAACATATGCCTCAATCACAATCCCGCTAAGATTAGCTATGTAGTTCTTTCCTGCATTATACTTGGCCTAGTACTAACTTGTGGAAAAGCCTAAGTCCTTTTTACCATATCTCAAAGTTCTTTTTAATTTTCTATTGTCTTGTTGTAGGACATTTGTGATGCCTTCCGCAATGTGTATTAATCCATTACACAATAAAAAGGGGATCCTTCATCATTATAGCAATGCAAGTTCTGAGGAAAGGTATGTTGCTTAAAGCTCTTTTGTGCGAAATCTCCTGGAAGAAAAATTTTATTCCAAGAAACTAGAAAGAATTGCATCTGAAGTGCTGAATACAACCTTGCATGGTGTGCAACATGTATGTTGTTCTACTTCAAGAATTTTGACTTTGGCAATAAAATCACCCTCTAGATTTTTTGTCTAGAATATTTTCTTCGTTTCTTCTCTCTAAATTCATATTAAATAGAAAGATGTGCATTAGCAATGGGCTTTCCTTTATGATTCTTTAATATGTGCATTTAACCACTCAGAGAAGTCAATTTGGTGATTTGATCTCACATAATTTTGTACGATAGGTGGGCTTCAAGTGCCTGTGCCATGGACTCTTTGTACGACATGGACCTCATATCTGAATCTATACCGGTAATTTTGGATAATTCAGAAGTGTGGCATCAGGTACTATCAACAAGTATGAAGTTGGGAGCTAGAGGAATTGCCCATGTTGAAGGAGTTAGTCGGGTTGAGCTCAAAGCAAATAGTAGCTACTCAAATCTCTTGCTCATAAATAGAACAGCAAGCCCTCTTTCATGGTATTTAAATTTAGTTATCATGTTGGCTTTTTGTTTCCTTTTTCTTATTAACTGCAAGATTAGGAAGACAAGTAGCACACTACAAATCACTTAGTGTACTGTCTGATTTTAGCAGAGAAGTGCTGCACTGTTCTTGATTCTTATTTTATATGCTTGTTTACTAAAATTTTGATTTGTACTTGTTGATATGGTTTAATGCAGGTGTGTGTGTGTACATGCTTTTCAATTTGATTGGAGAAAGTTTTTCCCTGGTTCCATTGAATTCGTTAATTGAGTATATTTGTTTGTTTGGTTGACATGGTTAAGAGTATTAAACTGTTCTATGCTGGCGTTCAATATTATGAGTCAGAATTGAGTTCTATGCTAGCTTTCAATATTATGAGTCAGAATTGAGACCGATTGCTTTGTTCAAAAAATGAAATTAAATTGGGCAGGGTAGAGAAAGATTATGGAAAATTATGCTTGATAATGATTCATGTGTTGTAGGATAATTCTTCTAACAACTGAGGTTGAGAATTTTGAATCTTGCAAGTTCCTGAATAGGTACTAATTGGTAACAGTCATTCAGGTTCATGGAATGCAAGGATCGAAACAACCATAGTGCTATATTATTGCCATATTCATTTCTTCCTTCCATGGCTGCTGAGAAATTGAGAGATGCAGCAGAGAAGGTCTGTAAAATTTGTTTATTGCCTATATTTGTTAACTCTTTCTTTTAGTATGCAAGTAAAAAATCTATACCCTTTCACAATGCTACACTTAAATAAGTGCAAGTTATAGTTTTTTGTGCAAATCTTCATCAAATGAAATTTCTTGAAGCTATTGCATAGTATGTTCTTTACTGTATCTGGAACCTGACTGATGATTTCTCCTACAACTTGTAACTATATTTATACACAAATGAAAAGCATTAGATAACTTAGAAATTGGTTGTTATCTCAGAAGCATAAATTTTGCATTATGATTCCCGCCCATCTTTATTGCACACCTAATCATCTAAACTTGTTTTGAGCAATAGGATGAAAAAAAATTACTATGGATATGCTTCTTATTGTGTCTACGTGTCTTAGTTTGCATTATCCAGGATTCACTAGCACCATGTTGTTCTACAAATCTTAACCTGTTCTGCAAATGTCTAACCATGTAATCCTCACGCCTTGAACCAGAAAGTCCTCAAGGGAATCAAGAGCCCATAATTCTTTTATTTTTTTCCCAAATCTGTAGCCTAGTGCTTTCCAAATCAGAGTAATAAATGCTTTCCTGTACCACCTCTAGCTTATTAGGTGGAGTAGTTTGATATTATCCTTTGAATGTTAATGGACAATCAGCAATTCTAAAATTTAAAGATGTTGCACCGTTCATAGTTGAAATTATCTAGGAGTATTTTTGTGGGGTTCTATTTCACAGAACCTTCATATGATAATATTTTTATTTGATAAAGACTGGTGTTTACTAAAAATAGAGACAGATTTATCAAACCATATTCAACTAGTTGTCGAAGCAATCTGCTTTTATTTTTAACCATTATGAAGTATGTTAGAAGAAAGTCAGAATAAAGTGTTTATTTCAGATTTGGATACTTGGCAGGTCAGCAAATAGTATTGGTTGTTATAAATTAGTAATGTTTGAGATAAGGTGGTATCAACATTTATAGTGCAGTTTAGATGTTCCCATGGCTTAATTTTGCTTGTTTCTGACATATCTGTATGTAGTATAATTTATGGTGGAATATCCGCAGTTTATTGTTTACAACCAAGTTTTTTCCAATTGACTTGAGTATTATTTTGCTTGCATTGCTTTGCTTGCTGCAATGCATTTTTGAAAAAATCTTCAAAGCTATAATTTTATCAGTTCATTGTGCTGACTGCAATTAGTTTTCCTTGCTCAGATTAAGACACTCCTTGGTGATTATGATGCTGTCCATGTTCGTCGTGGTGATAAAATAAAAACTAGGAAAGACAGGTTTGGTGTTCCTCGAAGCCTACATCCTCATTTGGATAGGGATACATGCCCAGAGTTTATGCTTCACAGGATCGAAAAGTGGGTCCCAGCAGGACGAACTCTCTTTATTGCTTCGAATGAGAAGACACCAGGATTTTTCTCACCTCTCTCTGTCAGGTAACCTTTTCAAGCTCAATAAGATTTGCATGAGTTAGCGTATTACTAATTGGAATAAAAACCCAATGATAATAGCTGATATAAATATAAAATACGCAGAAGGAATGATACAATATAAAAATAGGAGATTTGAATAACATAAATAAAAGCAATGATGCAATAATAAATAAATGTATACTTCATTTTTGGTTTTTTGTCATATAGATACTTTGTTATTGCTGACAGTAGTTAAATATTATGTGATAAAATCACCATTCTGATTGGAATTTTGAAACTGTAGATGATCAAAATGGTGGTCTACTTCAACCCAATGAAATTGAGTTGAGAGTAATTAGTGTTTTATGATGTCTGCTGCAATCAATTGTGTTGCACAACTTGGGCCATCACCTGTTGTCACCTGTGTTTGTACATCCTTGGGAAGTGAAAATAAATGCAAACCAACTTAGCATGCCTTGTAAACATTATTAAATTAGAAGGCAAAACAAGTTCCAATACCAGTTTATAAGAATTCATTCAAAATAGTAAAAGTATGTTGGTTTTTGTTTATTTTTAATTTTTCAAATGAGCTCTTATAAAATTTTTAACAAATAGTTTGCTTCATTCATATGTTACCCTCATAAATCACATAATTCATTTTCAACGAATACCTAAATTCTTATGTAAAATATGCAACTGTGATTGGCCTTTATGATGCGATAAAAGGAAGTCATCATTACATAGTAATGATTGATTTCCAAAATGTCCATCCAACTAGAGTTCCCAACTTTCTTAGGATTTAAAGGCATTCATCCTTTGTCCCACCATATGTATATTTCTGTTGTTCATACTCACTGATTTTCCAGTCTCTCCAGTGTTACAACAATCAGTCACCATCTATCTTCCCCTTCCACTTCTCTCTCTCTCCCCTATAAATATGTATGATGAGTTTGCCATTCAGTTTATCAAATAGTATTGCAATTTTAGTGGGGCTATGCTCATAAATCGTATAATTCATTTTGAATGAACATATAATTCCTGAAGTAATATGTATAACTGTGATTAGCCTTTATGATGCAAGATGGTGACTATAGCAGGAAATATTGTTACATGCTAATTTTTCTTTGCCATCCAACTAGATTTCGAACTTCTCTAGATTTTAGAAGCATGCACCCCTAGTCCCAGAGTCTTTCCACAGTTATATACAATTATTTATATATATATATATATATATATATAGGATCCTGGTGCTTTGTTGAAAGACAGATCTCATACCTGTAGGTAATTTTGTTGTTTGGTTTTGGAAATGTGAAGGTTAAGAATCTCCATCAAATTAAAGCCCCCAACCCATGCAAGCTTATTATGGAGCCTCTCCTTCTGTCAGTACAGTAATAATTACTAGGATAGCTGAGAACTTAGAATACTGTATGACCCTACTTAGAATACTTGGGATCCACTTCATAAATAGGTTGGTTAATTTATCTTGGCAGGCTAGGAATTTAATGACCCTACTTTGTGTCTGCACTATTTTCAGGGTAATGCCTAATGAGTTATGTTTTTAATTTTAGTTTGCTGATGATGAGGATATACTGTGTATTGATGCTATCTATGTCTTGCACTTTGGGTTAATAGGAATGAGGAGGCTCAAAAATCAGGTGAAGTTTGACTATAATTTCTGTATAATGGTGAAGCTGATGATAAATTTTGGGTGACTTGAATTTGCAGATATAAATTGGCATATTCATCTAACTACAGCTGGATATTGGATCCCTTGATTGAGAACAATTACCAACTATTCATGGTTGAGAGGCTTATAATGATGGGTGCCAGAACATTCATTAGAACATTCAAGGAAGATGATACGGATCTCAGCCTTACTGATGATCCGAAGAAGAACACCAAGATATGGCAAATACCTGTATATACAATGGATGAAGTAGGGAGTTGATGGCAATGTAGCCAACTATTCTTTCTATTCTCGTCCAATTTATCCCACTGCTAGCCGCATAAGCATTGCATACTAGCCAATCTGGTCATTCTTCCATGTAATGTAATGCTTCACTTGCTAAACTGATCATTCAACCATTTAATAGGTACCAGCGAGAACTTTGTTTGCATATCGAGAATCTTATATCTTCAGCAAGTAGTCAGTGTCATGAGGTACAATGAGGTGTCAGTTGGACTATGTAAATTGCAAATTCAATTTAGAATACAGGTCATATATATTCATGTTTTCTCAAGTACACCGAGTACGGTTATTGCAGAGGGTCTTCCAGAGAAAAGCAATGCACTGCTTGCTCAGAGACTTATTTGAGTAAACACTGTTGGAAATTATTATCTTGTAGATGATTTATTTATTTATTCTTAAAGATTACCTTTTTTTTTTTTTTCAATTTATGAAGTTCATGTCTTGGATCTTGAATTCTGTTCGACAGCAAATCCGTTCCATGTTTTCATAGTTTTTCGTTTTTCAAGTATGGTTCAACTCCATGATTTGGCTCATATGTTTTTATGCTCACGGTACTTTGCAATCTGCGACCATCACGATCGTGAGGACGCTGGTCCCGATAATGAGCATGTGTCCAGATCGAGACCCATAAAAGTCACAGAAGAATGAGAAACTTTGGGATGATATGCTTAGTCTGGGAGACAATGACTACTTCAGGTCCAATGGCTATTATTTTCGATCCTCACGATCGTGACCATGTCCTTATGATCGCGAGCAGACTCTTCCCTACAAAAAGCTAAAAACACATTAAATGAAACTTGTAGAGGTTGAAGACCAATTTATTGCATCCCAACAACTAGAAATTGAGCTGCAACTATGAATTTACGTCTGAGAACTTTATTTAATAGTTAGACACTTTGATTGAGCATTCAATTCTCTCTTAGCATTCAAGAAGCTCATAAATTCTCTTCAATATTTCATATTATTGAGTGTGGTTGTGTATTAGAGTTAGGTCTCTTCTTCATCTTTTTCTTGGGTTAGAAAAAGGGAAGTGAGAATCTACTCTTATTGTGTGGTTTAAGTGTTAGTCAATTGAAAACACTTAGAAATTGACTGTGGTTTGAGTTGAGTCAAAAAAAAAATCATCATTGTTACGTTTGGTGTGAGCCATTGTAAAACACCATTTTGTAATCAATCTTGTTAATAAGAATAAAGGGAGTTTGAAAATCCTAACTTGGGATAAGTTAAGTGGGGACATAGGTTTGATTAGAAACTGAACTCTTTAAATTTCATTATGTCAATTTTCTCATCCCTTAATCTCTTCTTTAATTTGTTTTTAATTTGCTCTAAAATTTCATTAGCCTTATTCACCTTCCCTCTAAGACTCTTGCAATTTGTATATTTGAAAAAGACTATGAATTTAGGATTGTTATACAATAAATTTCCAGTTATGCTTGAAGGTTGTACAGATACTAGTTGGATAATTAGTACAATAGATAACAAGTCAACTTATGGATGGGTTTTCACCCTAGCAGGTGGTGCAATTTTTTGGGCATCAAAGAAACAAACTTGTATGACTCATTCTACAATGGAATTAGAATTCATATCATTAGTAGTTACAGGTAAGGAGGTGGAATGGTTGAGAAATATGTTACTGAATATTAAGTTGTGGCCACAACCGATGCCATCCATCTCTTTACGTTGTGATAGTCAAACAACTATGTTTAAAGCATTTAGTAAAATGTACAACATCTAGACATCAGCTTGAGACATGAATATGTAAGATAATCATTTTCATAATATATATCAAGTCTTGCAATAATCTAGTAGATCCATTTACTAAGGCTCTTTCGAGAGATGTTAAGAAAACTTTTGCTTAATTAGGACTGAAACCATTTATCTAAACTTACTAATAATAGGAACCCAACTTTACTAATATTTTAGTTAAAAGTTTAAAAGGTAATAACAAGTTATTGGTAAGTAATGAGCATATTAAACGGAAGGGTGCATGTTGAAATATGACAATTTTAATGAAACTCAATTTCACCTATATGAACATAGGAAGTAGTGCCACTTCAACAAAAGTTTGGAAAACTTTATAAATGTTCATAAATTCAGGAGATAGTACAAGGCTTTATTAGTGCTAAATTAATGGAGAACTTCAGTTTTAGGTTTTCGGAATCATGTGTGTGGTATTTTCTATTCTATTATTTCAAATCTTGATTTAAGCTAAAAGTAATCATGATTCCTATAGAATTTTGAAGTATTAACACTAAGGAGAAATTTAAATCGAAAATATACTTTCTCTTTACCCATGAAACTAGGATTAACCTAATATTACAAGCTAAGTGAGGAAATGTTATATATAGCTTGTATATTAGTTGGTTGATGAAGAGGTTATCCCACATTGTAAAGGGAAGAGGTTAATGTCCCTTATTTTGTAGGATACACTAAAATAATTGGTTTAGAGAAATATGAAAGGAAACCAAAATTGTTTCAAAT
Organism: Mallotus japonicus; assembly: GCA_949634005.1. Lineage (NCBI taxonomy): Eukaryota > Viridiplantae > Streptophyta > Magnoliopsida > Malpighiales > Euphorbiaceae > Mallotus > Mallotus japonicus. The sequence goes on along the minus strand of CATIWK010142923.1, from coordinate 21,137 downwards.
TTGGTGGCAAATATAATAGCACATTCAATTATATATATCTATAGTCTAATGATGACACTTGGCACAGGCGCAAAAAAAAAAAAAAAGCGCCTAAATGTACTTGTGGTTAAATTATTATTATTATTACTATTTTTAAAGTTGCAACCTTTCAAAAAGTTATTTATTAACTACAGAAGACTGTATATATATATATATATATATAGAACAATTTGGCACTCAACCATAATAAAGAAGTTCCTTAGAGCATTTTCAACCCACTCTTTATTTAGCTTAAACTCTTTTTATTATAAAAAGTGATTGTAAAAAACAAGATTCCAATACACTCTCTAAATCTAAGTTATAGATTAGAGAGTGAGTTTGACTCTTTACATGTAAAGAGCCAAAATTCACCCTCTATAAAAAATATTAATTAATACATCTCTACTTTCTATACATATCTTTACTTTCTATTGGTTTCTTTTATTACCTAAAAATTTTTCCTCTTTCTTCCCACAATATTCAAAAATTGATATTAAATGCTTTTAGGATAAAACAAAATGAAGAGTAAAATATAAAGAGTGCATTGGACTTAAATTAAATTATTTGCTCTTTATATTGAAAGATTCCTTAAAATACTCCTTATTATCTAGAATATACTTTTTATTTTGAAGAGTACCATTGGAGATGCTCTTACGAATTTTATAAAGTTGCTATCTGTAAAATTTTTGATTTTGTTATATCTTGAAAGTATATTGCTTTAACCCTATAGCAAATACGGTGAGGCAATCAATACCATAAAGATAGTATTTTGAACGCCTCAAAGCCAATTAACAACCCACTAATCTAACAAGGTTCCTTTAAAATCGTTTAAACTCGTGAAAAACTCATAAACGCCAAATGATGGGTAAGCTTTTACAATTATAAACAAACCAAACTTAAATTATTCAAAACTCAACTCGGCTCAGTTTGATTGGTTTACATCCTAGTTTGACATATATATATATATATATATTTAGCCTTCGTACCTGCAATTGCATGCAGAGAGGGGAAAGCATTAGCACGTACGGAAGCAGTTAATCACACGTGCAAAGCCACCTTCTATAAATAGCAGATTGAAATCGAGTGACAGAGAGATAAAAAGAAGCACAGACAGCGAGATAGATAGATTCCGTTGCCGGAATATTCCATTCAGTTTTCAGGTCAGTGAGTCTTATTCTAACTTCAAAACTCCATTTCTACTGTGATACTGTTTCATGTCATATCTATCTCTCTCTGTTTCAACATAGAAATTATATATTTTTTTTATTCTTCAAATGTAGTGAATGGCATTTTTTCTCCTTTTTCACTGAAAATATGTTGCAAGCAATCTAGCTATGTTGATTGCGATTTTTGGTATTCTTTTCTAATTTTTCCGAGCAATCAATCTTTGCATTTGCAGCTTTCTTGTTATTCTGATTGCTACATATCAATCTAATTTATCTTGTAAGTGTTTCACAGATTGTTAATGTAATCATGGCTTAAAGAGGAATGATATTATTTTTTAGGTTTATTTTGAATTTAATAGGAAAAAAAATAGTTGCGCTTTTCAGAATAGAGAAATCAAAGAGAATGATTAATAGTGATTAAGGTTTCATAGCTAATTGGAGGGAAATAGAATAAAGAACTTTAACCAAAATTTAATATCTCCTTACAAAATGGAGGAAAATCAAGGAAATTTTAATACATAAGCTGCTATATTGATATAAATAATGAAATTTGACTTTTCCTTTCTATTTTTAAAAAATAAACATGTATAATCAAAGACAAATTAAAATCCATTTAATTTCCTAATTTTGTTTCATTTTCTTGCAGATTAGGTTGTTAAGAAAAGTGTTTCATTGTGAGTTCTGATGCCGTACCTTGTCCGGGAAAATCTATTTATTGGCAACATTAGTGATGCGGCTGAGATTCTTCAAAATGGTAGCACTGAAATTATACACATTTTATCAGTCCTGAACTTCCCATCAATATCGTTTTTTTCTGAATGGCGTAGTGGCCTTACCATTCCTGCCAAGGAGATTAAGAAGGTATATGTCGGTGGTTCGGATGAGTTAACCTCTAAGGAAGATTTAGTTGCTGGGTCAAAGACTTCTTTGTCTCCTGATAAACTTTTGTACTCATTGGAGTATGCGGGCAAAGATTTGAAGCTAGTAAGAATGGCAGTGCCCATTAGAGATATGGAAAGTGAGGATTTGTTGGATTATTTGGATGTGTGTTTGGATTTCATTGATCAGAGTAGAAAAGAAGGTTCTGTTTTGGTGCACTGCTTTGCTGGTGTGTCAAGAAGGTATAGTTTCTCTTTTTTCCCCCTCTAATTTTCGTTTGACTAAATAACTAGAGATGCATTTTGTGGGTCTATTGTTTGACTTTTAGTTTTAGGGAATTTTTTTTATTTCTTTACCTGTTTAGTTCTGTTTCTGCATCTTCTTTGTTATGCTGTATGATCATTCATGTGGAGTGGAGTGATTCTCTAAATGGAACTTGTAATTGGTTACCATGATTATACTGTTGAGTCTTATGCTACTGACGTAAAACCAAAACAAAGAGAACCTATTAATTCTCTTGCTTAATGAACTGTATATAATTTCCAATGTTCATCAATGGGTCTTTGCTTTGGCACTAAAACAAGTACACAATAAGAGAAACAAATACTAATATGAACTTTCCTAAAAATAGATATTGCCAATCGTGATGCAGGAAGGAAAACTTTTTACATTCTCCTAATATTGTAGTTTAGGCTATAAATAAGTGCATTAAAAGCATCTTCTGTTCCCTTGTCAGTAAGCATTTACGTCACAAATAAGCTATTCAGACATTGCACTATACATAACAATGAGGAAGAAAGGAGAGGGGAACGGTTTTTAAAGCAAAGGGAAGGGAAGGGAAGAAAATATATTGATTTTTTTCTGTTTGGTAAATTAAAAAATAGTTAATAAAGGGAAAGGAGGAGAAATGTGTTACGAAGGTACTAATTCTTGTAATTTTAATGTATTTTAGGAGTTGAAATTTTTTATGCTCCAAATTGGAGTCTAATCATATTCCCCTTATATTTGGGGAATGAAACTTTCTCTCATGAAAAAATTTAATAGACAAATAAGATGAAGTCTGATTTTCCTATTGTTTTCTTCCCTTCCTCTTGATCTCACCTCCATCCATGCATAAGTGAAATTGGGAAGGGTTTGCTTTTAACCTTATTCACGATTTATTTATTTATTTGTTTATTTCTTTAACATTCTTTTTAGAAAACCTGTCATTCAGATCCATACCGCTATTTGACTGTCATTAAACAAGATAAATCACAGGAAAAGAAATATCAGAAAGGTAAACCATTTTTTAGAGAAAGAGTTTTTTGGTGCTTGGTATTCTTATTGCATGAGTGTTGAGCACATTTGAGTCTCTGCATATTTGATTTTTTTTTTTTTTGTTCTTTTTTGAAAGGGGGTGCAATAAGGTAAACCATTTTTTAGAGAATGTATTTTGGTGCTTGGTATTCTTATTGCATGGGTGTTGAGCACATTTGAGTCTCTCCATATTTGATTTTTTTTTTTTAGACCTTTCTTGAAAGGGGGTGCAATAATTATTAACAGCTTGGAGATGTAAGGATAAAGGTTATATGAGTTTTCATGTGGAAACTCATAATTTATTTTTGCTTGTTCAAAATCGTGCATATGAACTTTTACATTCTTCTATAAACTTTAAGTTCATGTGGATCAAAATAGGAGAAAGCATCAGAAACCATCCAGAACAGGCCTACTTTGTAATAGCTTTCCATTTTACTGAGCTATAAAGTCCTACAGGTTTATTCCCTTTGCATTTGTTCATTGCAGTGCAGCTATTATTACAGCGTATTTGATGAGAACTGAACAACTATCTCAAGAAGGTTAGGACAAATTCATCTTGTATTTAAAGCATTTTGAGTCAGCAAATTGGTACATGCATCTATAGCCTTCATTATCTGTACCCTGAAATTGGTGGTTCCTCAGTGTGATGACAAAAACATATACATATGTCATTTTCCTGCTTATTTTCCCTTTCCCTTTTGTCCTTTGTATTCCTGCAGATGCTCTTGACTCCCTAAAGGAAAGCTGTGAGTTTGTTTGCCCCAATGATGGCTTTTTAGATCAGGTGATGCAAGGCAATGTAACAAATCTATTATGATTTGGGAACTTCATTCTGTGTTGATTTTAAGGATTAGTTTCCAATTTATCGAGATTATCATCACCTTTTAATTATTTTCCCCTAATGCAGTTGAAAATGTTTGAGAAAATGGGCTTCAAGGTCGATCGTGCAAGTCCTGTATACAAGAGCTTTCGCCTGAAAGTATTGGGTACTTATTTTTATTTGAAGAAAAAATATCTGTTAAGATTAACAGGCAACTGACTAAGATAATATAATTGAAAGGAAAAAAAGCAAGGAAAACGTATCTGTTAAGATTTGAACTTAGACTTAGATGGACTTGATTTTAGATAAGGGTGATTTGGAAAAAACCTATGTTTTCCAAACAAAAATATCCATTCCGTCAAGAAAAAAAAAATGGAAAACATCTTCATATAATTTTCCAGAGGCTAGTGCAAACTTGAGCTTTTGGAAAACTGGTTTCCAATTTTCTAAAGAATTTTTTGGTATCCAAGTAACAGATTCCTTTTTCAAATTTTATTCTTTTTTGGGTTGTGGGAGGGGGGAAGGGGACCCTTAGGATATGTTTACCTGTAGAAAACTGCCTTAATTTTTTCAAAAAAATTGAAAAACCGTTTTTCCATTTCCATACTTGACCCTTGGAAAAGAAGTTCAATGTTTTATATTCTTTTCCTTATCATAAACATCTTGTTTTTCAAATGGAAAACTAAATATATCAGTTCCTTAACTATTGAAGACAAGTTTAAGAGCTAGCTTTTTCAGAATTGGAAACTTATATATGCTCTTAAGAAATGAACGCAATTTTCCAAGTTTTTTGAGAAAATGGATTTTAAAAAATTGCACCCTAAACCAAATAGGGCCATATTTACCCAAACTCATTAACTAGTGTGGAAATTTTCTTCTGTATGCATTGTAAAATGTTTTAAATCAAAATTTTTTTTTTTTTACTTGTTATTGACCATTGTTTGCTTACATTGAAAATTGGTGTGGCTATTTTCACTTTCTAGGTTAATTTTTGGTTATTAGTGAGTGTTTGTTCTCAGATGTACTGTGAATTTTTGAGCAGTGATTGGATCTATCAGGTATTATAAATCTTTCATCATGCCATGACCGTGTGTTTTTGAGATGGAACATGTTTCTACATTAGGTAATGTCAATTTTAAACATTTTTTAGCAAGTTAAAATATCCCCCTATATTGAAAGAAATGGTACTTAGCTTCTATCCCAAGAAGGAAAAAAAAAAAAAAAAAGATGGATGCATCATTAAATGATATGTTATGAGCATCAGTTCACATTCATAATTTAAGTTATTGCTGATGAATTTCTAGGATACAATGAGTGTGGAAGTCATTGGTTGTCTGTTGCTTAAGCAGGCTAATGGTATCTGTTATTTGGAGTTTGGTAGTAGCATAAATATTTTGCTTAAAACTTTATTCTCTTTGCATCAGCTTGGCATAGTGTTTTTCTACCTTCTGAATTATGGAAACTGTTATTCCTTAAAATTCTTTTGACAGCAAGTGTTCTTGTAAATCTGAAGCATAGTAGTTCGGTATCTTTATTACTCACTATTTCATCTTTATTTCCATTTGCCATTAGTCATTGAACTATCATTGATGATCAATTTCTGATTGTCACTTCTAATAGCGATTATGCAACCCATGCTCTCAGGTGATTCTTATAATCGTGGAGAGAAGATAGACAGTTCTAAATTGGGGGCTGACCCTGGCATGCCCACTGGTGTTTCCTCTGGGGTAGAGGTATCTCCAAATGGTGACAATAAGTGTACCACGGCATACCGCTGTAAGAAATGCCGAAGAGTTGTTGCATTGCAGGAAAATGTGGTGGATCACATTCCAGGAGAGGGTGAGGCATCCTTTGCATGGAACAAACAGAGAAGTGGCAATCCCTTTAACAAGTCTGATGAGCCAGAATGTTCGTCTATTTTTGTTGAGCCTCTACAGTGGATGACTGCTGGTATATACATGTTTAAACTGCAGTACATTACTGTTTTGGGCAACTTTGACATGACTACATTTGTTAAATAGGTGTTTGAGCGTCATTGTTGTTTCATTTGATTAAATAAGTAGATCTACAATCATGTTGTGTTGATTAACCGGAAAATTGTATTTCATGGGGTGTAATTTATAGCTCGTGATAAATTACAACTTCCTAGAAAAGTGAAAGTCTATGGAAAATTATGACTTCCTAAAAAATCCAAACGGAATTTAGGTATGTAATTTCAATAGGGATCGATTCTTCGTTCAAAAGTATTTACTGACTTGTGTCTTTTTCTCTAATCTAAGTCATCTAGAAACAACTAATGACTATGCCCAGATTAATCTCGAGTCCTTTTTTACCATGAATCATCTCTTGTTAAATGGAATCATGTATTTTAGGTGGTATACTTTGTGTTGGCATGCATTAAATGATAAAACTCTGGATTTTAACTCGCTCTTGCCATCTAGTTGAAGAAGGTGCATTGGAGGGCAAGCTCTCATGTGCTCATTGTGAAGCTCGATTGGGTTATTTCAATTGGTCTGGAATCCAGTGCAGTTGCGGAAGTTGGATTACCCCAGCCTTTCAACTCCATAAGAGCCGAGTGGATATCAGCAGTGTCTGACTCATGCTGAGGCAGAAAATATTGTCTACTTATCTCCAAGTAATGAGGTACCCATCAATCTCAATAAAAATGACAGTGTTGACAAAGAATATTATCCGCAAATATTGAGGATCTGAAGCTGGGCATGTGTAACTTTAGGTAATTGTTGTCTTGTACTTGCAGAATCTAATTTGATCGTGCCATTTTAGCAATGTGCTTGAACAGATCAGATTTATGCTGCTGTCTTCAAGGTTCTGCTTATTTATTATTTTTTTTTTTTAAAAAAAGAAACAACCTATAAGTTCTTTTAATAGATGTTACAAACTGGAATGAATGGGAGGGGATCCCCTATACTTCAATTTTTATAGTTTTTTTGTAGTAACTTGTGTCTTTTCATTTCTCAAGCCCTTGGCTTTGTTTATTATCTCGAATTTATCATTAGTAGCTCCTTCTTTCTCCTATGTTGTGTATCATTGATGTGCTTGTATGCACTTGCGTGCCTTTTCATTTTGGTTGCCGTTTTTTCTGGTTTTGAGTGGACCTGCCATGCTGTTAATTTGTTACCTCCCCCTTTTCTACAAATTCCAGTGTAATGTGTCAATTTACTTAAAATTAAAATACAAAATTGAATAAATATCAACCTGAAAGGTTGTCTCTTCATGGACAAAAAAGAAAGAAATGAATTAGCTGGCTGTCACGCATGGTTTTGGGCGTGTACTAAGAAGATTTCAATCCAAAATTAAAACCCTCACTACACACCTTGCTAATAAGCTTCTTTTTCATGGCTTTTTTTTTTTTTAATCATGTCGTCTAGGGTTTCAACGTGCACATGAAAAACTGTATAGGCCACGTTGTATTGTGAAAAATGTGCACACGAAAAATCAAAGCTCCTCTCATAATCATTGAATGACCATTTTCCATGTGTGCATTTTCACCAGGTCCGTTTTCTTGTACAAAATATCAAAACTGATGCAGGATTTTGGTCATTAACATCAAGGAAAAAAAAAAAAAAAGTGAATAAAATAAAATCTCCGTGACATACGTGTAGCATAGCCATAGTGCGTGCTTATTAACAATACCTTGATATATTATTCACTCAGCAATACCACAGAACATTATTTCTCGAGGATTCAATGGAGAATGTACTAGCAATAAGTGTCTGGAAATGGCATAAGGCTTTGCTTGAAAGACTTTGGAACACAGTATCAACTTGTTCCAAGAAACATATGCATCTTCTGTCTTCATCAGTTAAGTCTCAGAAAGCTGCAAATTGCATTCTTTAACAAAGTGTGTTTTCTGTACACTTACCCTTTAATTAAATGTCCATAAATCAATGGCACCAACAGACTGCACTCATGAGAAGGCAACTATGTATTTGCATTATGGTTCCCCAATAAGGTGTAAACAATTGTACAGCATCCTAGATTTTGGTCATTGGTACAAGAATACTAATCTTAACTAATCACTAATTCAAAATGAACAGGGACTAAAAAAACAAAGGAAAATGCTTCCGAATGATGATAGGAGCACCTTGATTAATTAGTTCTGGAAAATATATCAGCCTAGTCTTCGGATTGGATGCATGTGTTAGGTTACCGTGTCATCAGATTATAGTTTTCACCTCCCAACTCAACGTTCCTTCATTTTCACCACGTTTACATGAATGTTGAATGCTGCTTCAGTGGGACTGCGCTTCAAGAAGGATGTTTGTTGCTGCATTTATATCATTTCTGGCATGCACAAGTGCTTGTCTAGCTGAATTCCTGTCAAAACCCATAGAAACTAAAGTGGCAATTGAGTCCTCTGGTGGCTCTGAAGGAATCAAGGGAGTAGGATAGGTTCTCTGAAACCAAAAAAAAAAAAAAAAGGGACATAAGTTTTTTCAAAAGAAGAAAAAAAAGGCCAGCAATCACCTCCTCACCCTCAAAAAGACATGAAGTTCAGGATTTGAAAATCAGATTTTAATTACTGCGAGAAAGCTCAGTATATGATTAAAAATATTTATCCTTATCCATTGAAAAGCTTTAAAATAAAATGATCAGTTCTCACTAACCCACCTTCAATGATTCTTAACAAAATTATGAAAGATGGACAAAATTTTTTAGCTAATCTATGGAGGTAAAAATGCAGAGTCCGAAGATTTAGAGAAGTTGCTCACCTCCACATGTCGACCTGGGTGGGATGGCATATTTCCTGTAATATTTCTAGTTGTTGCTCCACGTGGACTTCCCGAAGATGGCCAAGAAAGCCATGAGAAGAATGAAGTTATGAACTCTGGGAACTGTAGCAAATGGGTAGCAAAGCTCAGTCATGTATTCATGTTAGTAACTCTAGTCAGATTCAAACACTAATTTTACAAACAGTTGGATTGAAATGCATTACTTAGATGTAAATCCTATAGAAAAAGCAAGCACAGAAGGAGAAAAATATGCACACACTATACAACCACAAATCAGAACAAACTTAACCTACTTTACTGACAAGGAATAAAAAATGTTAACCCACCAGTGCTCTTGCTCCATAGAATCATTTCATTAATTACAGATATAGGATTGTTATTTCAGTTAAGCTGAACTTTGATGCCATTTCACTTTTATTATTTCCCTATGTAAGCGTCTAGCCTAAGATGAGGAAATAAATTAGGCGAAGCTTGCTCGAAAGCAATTCATTTGCCTTAAAGTTGCAGAGAGGATGAGAAAGAAAGCTATTATTTACTATTTAGGACAGAGATAACATCGAGGAGTAACCTTGGCCTTCCGTATGCCAAAAAGATTGAGACGGTACAATGATCCAGCAAAGATACCACATATTCCTGGCAAGACAGATCTCTTCCAGGATGATAAAAGCAGCTGAAAAATCAAATATGAAATTAGATCTTCTGGAGATAAAAAAGCAAGCAGTAATAGAAAGTGAGAACCAACAGAAAAAAGATGAAGTCAAAGTCAAACAAATAAATAAATGTCTGCTGCTTACCTGAAGACCAGCCAGGTATATGAAAGACTTGTCAGAGAAGTGTACACCAAAAACACGAAACCGTGTTGATACAGGAATGTCAAGGAAAAAGGGCACAAATGAAGCAAATATAACACCATAAGGTCCCGATGAGAGTAGGTTTGCAGATAAATCTACATAAACCAAAACATACATATGAATGTGTAGCTAAAATCGTCAAAGCAGAGCAAGGGGAAATGTACTATATTATATATATATATATTTGGAAAGGAATCATCTATGTAATATGCATTTTTATCTAAAAAGATCTAACTTTAGTAAAATAATATGAGTTGTCTAATATTGATCAAAGGGTTTATAAGGTAAAGACTCTGCTTCAACTATATTAACTACATTTTCTTAATCTGGGTAAAAGTCAGCTGGGCCTATAGTATTGGGATGGAGTAACAATGAAATTCAAATTTACATGTAAAAGAACATTAACAAACATTGAGCCCTTACATGAGAAACATCCTTTAAATAAACATAATCCAGGAAATAGCACACAGACAACAAGAATAGATAATGATTATAATGTTTTCAAATAGGCAAAACCCAATTTTTGGTCCCTTTGCTTTTCTGTTTTTTTTTCTTTGAGTCCCTATCTTTCAATTTTGTTCTATTAAATCCCTATGCTTTTATTTTTTTCTTCATTGTCCTTTTACTTTTTTATACATTGAATCCTTCTGTCAAAATTTCAGTTCCTATATTTTAACATTATATCTAATTAAGTCCTTGTAAAATATATAATTGACTCCCTATATTTTTAAATTTTACTAAATAAATCCTCAAAAGTTTCATTTTTAGCCAGTTAAATCCTTATTTTTGACTTTTTAATCTTAATTATTTTTTTTTGAAACATTTTAGTCTTAATTATTAAAATCTTAAAATACATACTTTTCATTAATTTTATTCTCATATAGTTAAAATATAGGTCATTTATTTATAATAAGTTTCTATTAATAAAAAGATATATATAATCTTAAAAAATATTTTAAAAATATGAATAATAGAATTCCAAATTAAATATATATGATAAATATTTTTTTTATCTATTTTGATATAAAATATTTTAATTAATCATCAGCATTTATATACCTAATTAATAAATTTGTAATTTCTTTAATTTTTTCACCAAAGCAACCTAATAAAACTATTAAGAATCAAAATCATTATTTTTTTTCATTATTTTCTTATCTAATTTACCTTCAAGTCATTTAATCATAATTTGAGACTTTTAATTTGGTGAATTAAAACTTCTATATAAGTCATTTACTTATAAAAACATTAAATAATGTTATAAATATTTTCATATTTTTGCCAATTGATAGATAAATTTAATAAATAAAAGCATTTGTATCTTAATTATATGCATGAATTATTGTAGCTTTAAGGTCACAGGACTTATAAAATATTTTGTTAATATAATTTTTTATTTATTAAATCTTTATATTTTAATTAATGATGATCTAAAATTTAAATTTATCATGTGTTCAAAAGTTGTATTAATTACATATTTAATTAGAATTTTAAATTAGTGAAATCACAAATTTATTAATTTTCTATGCACGTATTAATAACTAGCTAAAATAATTTTGAATCAAAAATATAAAAATGTTTTGTCATTTATATATTTAAATTAAATTTGTATAATACATTTTTTATACACATTATATCAATAGAAATTTATTAGAAATTGATAATCTATATTTTTAACTAGATAAAAAAAATAAAGAATATGCATTTTAGGATTTTAACAATTAACTTAAAAAATTTGAAAATAAGGATTTAATTGACCAAAAATAAAAATTGTAAGGATTTAAGTTGTATAATTTAAAAATATAGGGATTCAATTATATATTTTGTAAGGACTTAATTGGATATAGCCTTAAATATAGGAACTGAAATTTTGATGGAGGGATTCAATGCATAACAAAATAAAAGTATAAGGACTCAATGAAGAAAAAAATAAAAGCATAGGGATCCAATAGAACGAAATAAAAAGATAGGGACTCAATAAAAAAACTTGAAAAGCAAAGGGACTAAAAATTGGGTTTTGCCTTTCAAATATTCCAAATAATGTAAGGCCTAGAATCAGCATATTTGAAGAAAAGTAAGTCGTATGCACCCTAATCAGATCCCCCAGGCAATACAACAAAAATTATGAAAGTACATTTTACTTAATATCCTAAATATAGCAATGCAAACACTAGAATGTACAAGCTGGAAAGAAAAGCACGTACTACACTTTCTTGATCATATTCCAAGCAGCCATAAAGATTATGGCCATTCATCTCCCAAAATAGGAGAAAGTATATTATCACTACCAATATATGGAAAACCAAGATGCCTGAAATCTAGCTTATGGACACAGAACAGATCTAATGTAACTTCCAGCAGGGTTCTTATCAAGGAAAACAAAACGAGATTTAGGAGAAAAAAAACCAAATTCCCAACAAGCGACATATTAAAAAACAAGAAAAAAAAAATATATCAAAAAGAAAGTCAACAAAAAAAGACAACGAGGGGCAAACTTTTGCTAAGGTGTTTTTATGGATGATGCAAACAAGGAGCTCAAAAAATTAAGTTACGGTCTATATGTCAGATAGGGCATATCAAAAAGAAAGTAAACAAAAAAAACAATGAGGGGCAATTTTTTTGCTAAGATGTTCATATGGATGGTGCAAACAAGGAGCTCAAAAAATTTATTTACAGTCTATATGTCAGATAGGGTTTATTCTGGACATTATTTTGTACATTATAGCCTATATTTATTATGGAATCCTGCAGGCATTTTTGTAAGCTTAACAGGAACAGGTCAGCTGGATGTCTTATGAAAATATATTGAGTGGTTGGTCTGGAAAATTCATATGCCTTCCAATTTTCAAAACTGCAAATGCTCATAAAATTAGGACTTTTTTCGAAAAAAGAAATCTGACGGTTTTATGGTTGACTTTAACACTTTGGTTTGATGAGTACCAATGCTTGCGATATTTTATTGAATAGTCCCTATCACTAATTTCCCTTCCCTATTTTGCTTTCTAGATAATCTCAGTTACAAATTCTGGATGTTTACCTAAATTTCTTGTCTTTCCATCTTTTAAATCAACCCATTGACCCAACTATATTTTCAATTTGCAAGCTTTCCTAAGTCAATGGAGCAAAAGAACACAACAACTTCCATATGTAACTCAGCTCATATGTAATGCCAGCTATTTCCACTTTCTAGTGCGAAAGTTGTTTTATATTGTAAAGATACTTTTGAGAGATGATTAATACCAGTTCTTTAAATACATTAAATAACCTAGACGATAGAAAAGTATGTACGAAAGCCGGGGGTTAGTGCAGGCTGCAAGGCTCAAAAGGACTCCATGGAACTTGCTTGTAAATGTAGGATAACATTACAGTTATGAGGGTTTTAAGTAAATTCTACCTGACTTCCTAGTGACAAATCGTTATATATATATATAGAGATGATTTATACAAGTTCTTCAAATACATTGAATAACCTAGACAATATAAAGGAAAGATAGAAAACAAAAATATGTAGGAAAGAGGGGGGTAGTGCGGGCTGCTGGGCTCAAAAGGACTCCATGAAACTTGCTTGTAGATGTAGGATAACATAACAGTTATGAGGGTTTTGAGTAAATTCTACCTGATTTCCTAGTGGCATATATATATATACACACACACACACACTTTCTATCATTTGTGGATTAAATTAAAAGATTTTTTTTTTTCTTTTCTCTTGATAAAATGACAGATTGCATGAGTCATTGCAGGATGTCTCATGCACATCCACAAGGAGTATGCTAAACATTCACAACAGAGTACACAATATAAAAACTGAATCACCTTACTAGAATCTTGTGAGTTAGCAATTCATGGAAATGGTCTAAATGAGTAAGGATTATATAAGTGTTGAAAGAAAACAGATCAGTAGTTTATTCACATAACATTATCCCACATTAAGTCGAAAAAAATAGAAGGTTCACCTTGTTTATTGTTTAACAAGATGTCAATTCTCTAATTAATTCACTCATAGACGAGGTGAGACTAAAAATTATTTATGACCAATAAAATCCAGATCTTTGGGCACATTTTCAGTTTTGGCCATTTTTTTAGTATATCAATTCATTAGCAGTTGAAACATATCTCAATTGGCAATAAACTTGAATTGACACGGAAAAAATAAATAAAAAATACTGAGTTAAATAAAACTTAATTTCCTAGAGATGAAATACAAGCTTACTCTCCCCTCACTCCTCTCTCTTACATTTAAGGTGTCAAAATCTGTACTTTGCAATCTCTCAATCTATGTCAACAGTGGAACTACAAAGACAAAAGATTGTCCCAAAGCCATTGGAGAGTAAAAAGCTGTATTTAACTACAAATAATTACACTGGGCCTGTAAAGAAGGGATCAGATCCATGTCGACTAAGAGCAAGATGGAGAGTGAGAGAGAAAAGTAAATGCAGATATTTATTAAAATTAAGATTTTATTAGATTGAATGACAAAACAAAATTTTTTTTTGTCTATTTGAACCTGATTGCAAAAGTTGAAATCAATGGCAAAGTTTCAGGTATTTACTGATAAAATTTTAAGAAAATGGCCAAACCTAAAAACAGAAGCAAAGATTGGAATTCTTTTGGTCTTTAAGCTTTATTTATACAAGTTGAGGAGGTATGGGTATATGCACTCAGCCTTACCTAATTTAATTTTACACATTACACATTTATGGATTAAATAAATCACTAATGAGAAGCAGGTTAGAAAATAGAATGAAACAATACGAAACAAAATGACAAGCACATACCTTTAAGGAGTCCTAGCGTAAGGACCTCAAAGAGTAATGAAACTATAATAGAGAACAAAATAAACACCTGCACAAGTTGAGATAAAAATCTGATATTAAAAGGGAATAAAAACTAATAAAATGAAGTGGCATATCCAAACTCAAAAGTAAAAGACTTAATTTATTTGATTCACCAAAAGACCTCATTTTCTCCCTTTATTCAACCCTTTTGAAAGATTCTTCATTTGCTCCTTGTCATTGGTTTAAAAAAAAAAAAATCTAATGATAAGAGCTATGGCATGAAAATTACTACAAAATATAACAAAAAAATAAAATATTGATGTTAAAACAACCAAAAGGAAATTAGCATTAAAAATGACTGTTGTAAGTTAATGTTCCTAAACAAAGAGTAAAAATAAAAATGGGTGAAAACTACAAAAATACATATGTATTACCATTATGCAAGTGTATTCTCTAAGTGTAAGGGAGGGGAAAAAAATAATGCTATATCAACAACAATTCATATCCTATGTCATGTGAATTCAAAAGTCAAAACACAATCCTCAAGGAACTTATGGCATTTATCTTGATTGTGTCTCACCGAATACTTATTGGAACCTATCTGTCTTTCAAAGACCCTGAAATAGTATAGAAGATATAATCCAAACAAGAGCTCTGGTGTAGATGAAAAGGCAAAAACTGAAGCAATAAGCTTCCAAATACGCAGACTCCCAAAGATATCCTGCAATAAAGAAAAAGTTAAACGTAATGAGGTGCATACAAGCTTTAAAGTTGAGAACTCATGGCACCTCATACAAGAAGAACCTACTACATCAACGTCACATGCTGCATGCTGACCTGTGTAAATGTGTTCAAGGGATCACAAACAAACAAGTTATCCTTTATTTGTCTGTCTAATTCAGATTGTTTCAATTAAAATCAGTTGTCAAAAACTGAATTTCTTTGGGTGCCAAAACACAAATTTGTAGGAAGTGAAAGGCTTAGTATAGATCCATCCATTATGGCAGAAAATTGTGCCTTCTTCCCAATTCTAAAAAATGTACTGTGCAATGTAAAAGAGGAACATTTTGTATGAGAACAAGGAAGTGGAGGTTCTTTTCTTTTATTTCCCCATACGAAGCTACACCATGGCGTTGAAACCAACTGAATTAAACCAGAAAAGGGGAAAAAAAATCTGGTAAAGGTAATAATTAAATTGCCAAGCTTTTTACCTTATGATGCAGAGTTATGTTCAAGGTCAGTTTATAAGTTAAGCAAATGTGTATATATCTAATCTAGCATACATGTGGGTGATTTTAAGTCAGTTCCTTATTGATGAGTCAACAAGTCCTACATTTGTGGATTAACAATGAACTGTCTTGGTAATACTTCTACAAGAAAGCTTAGGCCTTTCTCGCTTTGCTTTGTACATAAGTCTAAAATTAAAATCCCCAAGTATGACCCAACACATTAACCATAATTGCAGCTATTGCTGTTATGATATTGATAACCTCAACTTGTGCAACCACATACATGGCAAATATTTTAGAAGGTAGCTAAATGCAATAAAATTTTAACTTTTAAATGTTATTGTGGTCATAAAAATAACTTATGCCAAGGAATATAAAAAACTAAGCAAGGAAGATGAAAAATATTGCTATTCAACTCTAAGCCCACTAGATGAATGCTATAAGGTACAAAACAATAATTCAAATTATACAAAAAAGAGAAGAGGGTGAGAATAAACATAGGTATTGTTTATCTAGCACGCTCCAGACACACCACAATGGATATTGAGGCAAATATTTTTCCATTTATATATGTATATATATATGTCATCATATAAGAACTCTCATGTGGTGTTGCAATGACGTGATATATGCACAACTATTTTCCCATCATTTCCGATGATAAAATGCCAAGAAACAGCTAAGAACATTTGAACGGAATAAAACTAAATGTTTTTCCCTCAATCCATAAACAATTCAATGGGAAAAAAATTAAATGCATTTCCCATTCATGCATCTCCAAAATCAAGCGTGAATTGCTCAACAGTAACATCCCATCTCCAATCCTGTAATGATCTTCCACGAGCATTATCCCACTTAAACCTTTAAAATTAATTCCCCTTCTATTCCCTTCCCTTCCCTTCCCCTTACTTTGCCCTCAATCCATGCATAGGGTTAATTTTTCATCATCTTTTCCTACCACTATCAAAATCTTGTTTGATCTTAACCTACAATTTCACATAAACAAATCTCTTTCCATCTCAAAAAGTCCCTGATCTCAACTATAAACAAATATGCGAATTTTTTCACTACCAACATCAAGCTCAAAGGGGGGAAAAAAAACAAATAGGCAATAGAAGCTTATTTCTTAACTTCAATTCAAGCTTACAAAAAGCTAATGCTTTAGCCAACACAGCAAAAATCAACAATTTCGACAAAAACAAATAAAACCCAGAAAAGCTATAATCCTGATTCAACCAGCACACCTGATAGGATAATCCAAGCTTTCTAAAGCCGCCTTGGATCCCGAACGAGAGAGTGAAAAGGGCACAAGCGATAATGAATGTTCTGGTGACTGGTGCATTGTCTGTTACCCAAAAATATTTGAGAATCAATTTTCAAATCTATAATAGTCAAGAAGAGATAAATGATCAATCAGAAACTCACTGAAACCAGAGGGGCCGCCGTTCATCTTTCTCGATTCTCGTCTTCTCACTGAGACTTTCTGTTTTGTCCTTCTTTTTCTCTTGCCAGATTCTCTAATACAGTGTTATAATTTAATATTTTAATTATTTTTTCCATCATAATTAGTGTTTATTAACTAAAAAATAATTAAATGTTAAGATTATAAACAATAAAAATAAAAATTTTAATTTAAATAAAATTATTTTTATTTTAATAATAATAATAAAAATAAATTATTCTTTTTTAAGTTTAGGGATCATAATACTAGAGTTCTTTGGAATAACATCATCAGCTTTAAAGTTAAATTTTCTAAAGTTAATTACATTTAAATACTTTAAGATATGTGTAAACACCCAATTTTGAAATACTAGATACATAAAAACGATAACGGATCTAATGATAAAAATTAACTATAAAATTAAATTTATTGGATCTAATTTATAAGTTTTGGACTAAATTGGGACTTATTTTAAATTTTAATTATTTAGAAAAATAAAAATATAAATTTTCAAAAAAATAATAATAAATAAATTTTCAAAAGAAAAATTCAAAAAAAATAAAGAAAAAGAAAATAAAAAAAGGCCAAAGTGGCCTATTTACATTCAAATAAGCTCAATTGGCCATAAGCGGCCAATTTTCACTTTGCAAAAAGTGGCCTAATGGCCACATTCGGCCAATTCGTAATTTTTTTTCCTTTTTTCGTTTATTTACTTATTTATTTAGTTATTTATTTTAATTTGATAATTCCTAATAAATCACATTTATCAAATTGCTAGGATTACATTTGTTTAGTTTTTTTTTTATTATTATTGTTTGATTATCTTATTTTCCTTTTTAAACAAAGGACACTTGTTTCACAGAGGGGGACTTTCTAGAGGATTTTGAATTTTAGCCGTGGAGATTTTTTTTATTTTAGCCGTGAGAGTTTTTTTACGTAGTTTTCTTGGGAGGCTCCTGAGTTTTTATTCTTTTTCCTCAGCTTTTCTGATTTTAGCCATGAGACAAAATACAGTTCCTTTTCTTTTTATTTTCACGTACTTTTTTAGTTTTTGGCCAAGTAAAGAAAAAAACTCACAGACAACACAAAAGTCACAAACTTTCATCAATGGTGATCATCTTTTGAGAGAAATTAATACTAAATCCAAACATCTTCATCTACTCTTTCTTCTTTTGATTTTTATTTTATTTTTTATTATTTTGATTTTATTTCTATTAAATTAGTTTAAGTCAATTTTAATTTATTTTTCTTTTTGTTTCTTTCATGATGGATGGGGTGACATGAATATACCGAGGAGAATTACCCATGGACGCTTCCTGATAAAAGCCAAGAATCAAGATTAGCCATTTTTAGATCAAGTAGTTTTTCATGTTATTTTGTATTTTGGTATTATTTTAATTCTTTGCATTTTGTTATTATTTTTGGGGTTGTAATTAATTTTTATTTTTATTTTCAATAGATCATTGTAAT
The DNA here is from genome assembly GCA_949634005.1 of Mallotus japonicus. Classification (NCBI taxonomy): domain Eukaryota; kingdom Viridiplantae; phylum Streptophyta; class Magnoliopsida; order Malpighiales; family Euphorbiaceae; genus Mallotus; species Mallotus japonicus. Next base: position 2,435 of record CATIWK010142923.1, on the reverse strand, counting down.
AGCCTCAATAGTGGGAATAGTGAAATCACGTACTACCTTTTATTTTCTATTTAATTAATTGGTTAGTTAACTAGGGTTTCAATGGGCTTAGCTTTTAATTAGGGTTTTCCTCTAAAATTGATTATAATTAGGAAAATAGTAGATTAAGACTTTTATTTATTTATTTATTTTATTGTTTGGGCTTTTTTATTTGTTTTATTATTGGGATTTCAACATAAATGTCCAAAAAAAGGCTCCCATTTGCCAAAATGCACCAACTTTTCATTATTTATTGAAATGCCCACCAAAACTAAAAATATTTACCTCTGTGTCTTCTCCACCTTATCAATATAAGTGACGTGATTTTTTTTTATTCACTCTACTTCTCTCCTTCACCTCCGCCTCTCTGCCTCCACGACACCGATCCTATTCTTTTCTTTGGAAACGAAGTGGGCGTCTTCTCCTTGAGGTTTCTCTGCATGGCGATGATGGTGGATATGGTGGCCAGAGTAGAAAATAAAAGGAAAGAGGACCAGAACAAGTGGATGATGAGTATTCCCTAAGGTCCTGAACTTAAACAGTGTCATGGTTGTTAAAAACTTGGGCACGAGCTAAACCCTGCCGTCTACAGTGGCGACACTACTAGGGATAAGAGAAATTGATTATGCTTGTGTTCTTTAGAATTATTTTGTTAATTATTATTTTATTCTTGCATTCATTTTTTATATGTCCCTATTAACTGATGGCGTTGTTTTATGGTCCCATAATTCCACTAACTTTATGGGATTGTAAATTGGCTAACCATCACTCTTACCCTTAAAGAGAAACTACCGGGTGATGAGTGTAAAAAGCTTTATGTTTTGAGCACTCTAAGTCATAGAATTAGGATTAATTTAGTTGCATTTTAGTTAATTACAAGGTTTTTATTCAACTTTAATGTTTTTGTTTAAGTTTATTAGGTTTGTTTTAATTATAAGTAATTTAGTGTACTTCTAGGTCTCTATAATGCATTCGAAAGGCTTGAAGGTGTTGATTGAGGCAAGTCCATAATGGGGAAGTCAAAGCAAATCAAAATTTATGAAGAAAAATCAAGCTTTGAAGTGAAGAGTTATTGTGCAGCCATGCATTGAAAGCCACACAGCCATGCAGATCAAAGGCATAAACACATGGCCATGCCTGAAGAAGCAAGGGACACATGACCGTGTAAGAAATGCGCACAGCCGTGCGTCAGTAATAGAAAATTTAAAATTCAAAATTTGAATAGAGCTGATTCTTAGGGATTGTATTATCTTCTGTTAGGGATTCAAATTTGAGGAGAATTGACTTTAAAAGGAGTAGAGCCACCTGATGAACAGAACACTTTTTCTTTAGTTTAATTTTTTACTTCATTTTCTGAGAATTAAAACTAGAATTCTCTAGTTCTTTCATTTGATTAATCTAATGGATGTTTGAAGATTAAGCATAACAAGCTTCCATTCCAGAGGGTTTTCTTATTCTGTTTTATCTTGTTATTTCAATTTTAATTCAATAATAATGAATTTATTCTTTATTCATTCATCATCTTTTCTTCTACTCAACATGTGTGGCTAGATTTTCTAGTTAGGGATTCAACCTATAGTCACTAAGATTAAAACTAAGTTAATAAATATAGTTCATTGGTTATTGCTTTACTTAATGTCTTTATAGGATTGATCACCCTTTGATTAAATCTAGACAATGAGACTTAATTGAGAGATAGGTGTAGACACCCGATCTGGTCGGCCCGTAATAGGGAACAGACTGTGGTTGCTCGGTTTAGCCGGCCCGCAACAAGCCCGATGATGAAAACGAGGTCCGAGTGCAAGAAAGAGAGCCCGAACCTTTGAGAATTCCCTTTAGAAGAGTCAGGCCCGTCAAACCCGAGTCCAGCCCGCCTAGCCCGCCCGGCCCATCCAGGCCCGGGCCCAGGAGGCGATGCCTCCTGGTAGGGGGCGATCGCCCCTTGGAAGGGAGGCGATCGCCTCCTCGAGGAGGCGATCGCCTCTTGCCCCCACTTGTATGCTGCATTAAATGCAGCACTTAATGAAGAGAGAGAAGGGGTCCTCCACACCAAATCTCCTGCTCCAGCACGCAAAAAGTGCGTCTTTTGAGAGGGATTTGGTGGAGGAGGGTGGGCATGAGAGGAAGGGAAAAAAGCTAGGAAGGGATGGTGAGTTGATAGGGGTGGTTAGGGGAGTTTAAAAGAAAGAAAAAAAAAAGAAGAAGGAGGGGAGGATCAGTCTGGGAAAAGGAGGAGAGAGCTCGTTTCTGAAGAAGAAAAGAAGAAGAGAAAAACTCAGAGAGAAGGGGGGAGAAAAGAGAGGAGCCTTGAAGAGCAAGAGGGGGATTTTCCTAGAAAAGGGGAAGAGAAAACAACTCTAGGAAGGAATTCTCAAGGGAGAAGAGGAGTCTTCTTGCATCAGAGCAAAGAACAAAAG
>CATIWK010142917.1:0-14353 GCA_949634005.1 Mallotus japonicus | reverse complement strand
AACTAATAAAAAAGTTATTTAAGATTAAGGATAACTATGTCATTTAAATTAATGAAAAGTCAAATATGGAGTGCATTTATAAACAAGTGGAGTGCAAAAATCTCCACCCAAAAAAAAAAATGAGTATCATGATTGAAATTTCACCAAATATACGTACATCTTCTCTAATACTAAAAAAAAAAAGACATGCTATAAAAAAAATTCCAAATGGTAGGAACAAGACATGAAATTGAATTTAACATTTGCAAGAAATCCTAAATGTTTTGGTTCCATATCAAATTAAAATGTAAAATACAAGAAAAAATTAATTCTAAATATAAATATATCGTAGAAAATGAAATAGAAATAAGTACAATTTTATTTTTGTGGTTTCACATTATGGCAAAATTAGTCTTATAATTTTTTTGCTATATTTAAATACTTATATTTCATATTTTTTTTTTACACTTTAGTAACCTATTAACTAATATCATAATTATTTTATGAGAAAATATCAATATAATATTAAATTTCAATTACAAATTTAGTCTATATAAGATTTATATCAATTGAACTAATTAATTATTTCTAAAAAATATTATAAATTTATTTTAAAAATTATTTCTTTTTATTTATAATAAAATTAAAAATATATTTAAACTTGATTATATATATATATATATATATATATATATATATTAAGCTCCAAAATCATTAAATTCAAAATTTAACAAGTGTCACTCTTCATAATTTAACATTCACCCATAAAGGCTTAAATTCACAATATTTTCTATAAAAATAAAAATAAAAAAAATCTTATTTTAAAATATATATGTAAAACGCTCTAATTTTATTACATATAAAACATTATTCTTCATTTCTATCAAAAATTATGTCTTTTATTCCAACTGAAACATCATTTTCTTCAACTATTTTCTATTTTCTATTTTATTTATTTCAATTATTATATATATATATATATATATATATATTGCCAAAAAAAGAATTCATTGATGAAACAGCAAGCATACAGAATCACAAAGCTTGGATACTTTGGAGCCAATTACTCCAAGCTAACACATCCCAATTGTATGTTGGGACATTTGGAAACAAAGGAATGCAATCATTTTCGAGAATGAAAATTTTAATCCTCAACAGACACTCATGAAGATAGCAAGACGGTGGGATGAAGTGATAAAAGCTCATGAGGTTAGTCAAGACACCCAAGATTCAGGTATGCCCTTGAATATGCGATCGCAGGTGCTTAGTTGGCAACCTCCAAGTCCTGGTTCCTATAAATGCAACTGTGATGCCTACTTTGATGATAAAACTAAGGAAAGATAGCTTTTGTTTGTAGAGATTTTAGAGGTAAAATAATTCATGCAGCAATTAGAAGGGTCAAATGTCAGTCAGTGTTAGTTGCTGAATCGCTGTCAGTTAAAGAAGCTTTGTATTATGCCTACAATCATGGATTAGTGGGATGCTTCATTGAATCAGATAGCAAGTTAACTGTTAAATTTTGTGAAAGTTCCACAGACCCGATTCCTTGGGAAATTGCAGCAGTCATGGAGGAAGTGAATTGGTTGAAGGAGAAATGCCGAAATTGTAGGATTAGCTACATTCCAAGACATGCTAATACTGTTGCTGACTGGTGTTCCAAAAAGGATCCAGTTATAGCAACTCTTGTAAATTTTGGTTGTATTCCAAAAAGGATCTAGTTAATATTTATTCTCTTCTGTACCAATTGGTACAGTGATAAAAAAAAAAAACACATCCCAATTGTCAACAGCATCCACTAGAACTCGCCTAGCCACATTATGAGCTGTTTTATTACACTCACGATTAACAAAAGAGAACTTGACTGAGCCAAAAGCACCCGCTAGACTCCAAATATCAGCAATCAATAAATCTAGCGGTGAAGTGGTTGACTTCGGACAAAGCTTATGAAGGAAATTTTCCAACCTAGTGCTTGCTTGCAGAAGGCTTATGCAAGAGACAGGGGTTTTTCAGATAAGCCACAGGTTCAGAGAAGGTAACAAAGCGGCGGACTGGATTGCTAACGATGCTCTTCGGCATGACAGGGGTATCCAGGAGTTCTATGTGCCAACTGCAGAGTTAAGAGAGATAATTCAAGCGGATATAGTAGGAGTGTCATGGCCTCGTTTTATTTCTGTTTGGTGCTTTTTCTGTGTTTGCTGGGTTTTTGTCCCTCCCTTTGATAAAAAAAAAAATAATAATAAATCTATATCCTTGTCTACGATTCCATGCTTGGCTCCAAAGTATGTATATATATATATATACACACACACTCTTAATGAAAATAATAAAATAAAATTATTACAATACTTTTTTATTTTTTATTTTTATACTTAATTTAATTGTAATTTTAATTTATTAAAATTATTTAATCAATTATTTTAAAAATATATATATTATTTTACAGTGTAAAGTGTGGATTCACAACTAATTATAGTTGATTGAATGCTATATCATTCAATTTATGATTTTACTCTAAAATTTCATATAATTTAACGTTAAAGTATATACTTTAAATAATATTATATAGAAGGATATCAAAATATAAGAAATATAAAATACATATATTTAAGGGAAATTTTAGAGAAATTTTGGTTTTTATTTACTTTATTTTTAATTTATTTTTATTATTATTGGATGAGAGTGTAGTAAATAATCTGATGGTAGTTATTAATAAAATAAAATTTACTTTATAAAAAATAAAGTAACCATATACTATATCTATATTTAAATATTAAAATTACAGAAATAATATTATTATAATATAAAATAAAAAATTAAAATTATACTTATCTCAATAAAATATCTTTAAAGGAAAAATAAATTGTTGGCCCACAAACACAAAAAGCAAAATGATGAAAGCCTAAAGAAATGTAATGTGTAGAACCCTTACATCTTTATCCATCCACCAATCTATAAGCTAAGATTTGATATTACAATTTTTTAATTTTAATCACTACCCTTTACTTTTTTTTCCCCATAAAGGCTAAGATGTTCACTTTATATAACAATTCATTCATTAAATAATTAAATTTTTAATACTAATACAATTTGCCTTTATTTTTTCTTTTGATTATGTCTCCCAATAATTTGCAAATTAATTAAGTTGCTTTTATGAAAATACCCTACTAATGATTTATGAAATTAGTGTTGAAATGCTATCATTTCATTGATAGAAAAAACTATTAATTAAAGTAATTTTTTTAAAAAAAATCATTAACCGAATATTGTGTCATAAATATTTAAAAAATTGTCTTTATGTTTGAGCAATATAAATATTTGTTGCATGAATCTTGTGCTTAGATAATAAGAATAGTCAATGTTTTACTACATTGTATTAGCTTTTATATTATATAAATGACAATTGGCAACTATGTGCTAAATCATACATCTCTCATTTCGTCGACCAACCAAATACTAAACTTTGATTACAGATAATAGAGATATTTTTTTGAGTTTTAATATCCTTTTTCATTTATCAAAAAATAAATTAAAATTCTTGGGCTATACAACTAGACATAACTATTCCCTCATAATTAACACGCATATAACACTCCTAATTAAATATCAAATAAATGAATTTGTAATGCATATTTTAAATATGACTTATAAATTTATATATTTGATAGCCAAATAATTTCATAACTTCGAGATTTATAAAAATTTATATATTTTATGGTGAATTAGTTATTTAGTTTCACTGTCTCTATGGAATAGATATATTTATTAGGCGTAATCAATATAATTTACATGTAGTATTTATTTTGCTACTACTCGGAATAATTCAAAAATGAATCAGATGTTCTGTAACATTTTAGCATTTAGAATAAACAAAGTATGATACACATTACTATTTGGTTCAAGTGGTTAAGGGGTACCTAAGGGTCATGAATTCAAGTTCTAAGAATGATTATTTTACTATCCGTTTAGGGCTGGTTAGTTTTAGCCATAGAATCAATTTCGTTCAGAGGCTGGCTCAAATTTTTCTCCCCTTCCGCCTCTGGTCAAAAAAAAAACATGACTAATATATATATATATATATATAGGCACCGTTAAACATTAAACATGGATAAGTCACATTTGATTTCGCTATGAATACAAACAAATGCAAGTAAAGAGGATGACACTTTAGTCATTTGGCCATTTCCAAGAAGCTTTCATTGCCATGTCCCAACATTAATAAAAGAAAAGGACTTCATCTGTTCTTCTTCATCAAAACCATCTATTTTCCAAACCTAAAAAATAGTCAAAAAAGTCACTGACACCACAATTTAATCTTCTTCTCTGCCAGACTGCCATTTTTTTTTTTTTTTTTGAACTACAGATTGCCATTCATTTCAACAGAATAAAGATCCCCCTTCAAGTCTCTCATCAATAATTTTGTTCCTCAAATTCAATTAATCTATATCCACCTGTCACTCTTTCATTGGCCATCTCTCTCTTCTCCTCTTCTTCTTTTCTGTCTCTGTCTCTCTGTTTCTTCTCCGTGTCTCACATGCAGAGTAGAATTTGATAAAAATCCAATCTTTTTCTATCTTTGCATTAGAAATTCTGTCATCTACAAGATTCAGTTTTTGTTCCATTTTTTTAAAAACAAAAAAAGAAATGGAGTTAGTCCCATATGCAGACCCCAATTCAAAGCAAGACTCCTCAACATCAACTCTTCCATGGCAGGACATGTTCAGATCCGCTTCATTTCGAAAACCCACCACCACGAACCCACCAAAACCACCGCCCAATTCAACAAACAACATACCCAATTCATCAAACTCAACTAACCCAGATCACAATCCTGCCTTAATACGTGATCCTCAGGTAAGACTTGCTGTCTATATAGCCATGGCTCATGCTGGTCTTGCTTTTACTATCTTCATTCTTTATTTTGTGTGTAAGCTCTTGCAAGACTATTTAAGGCCTATTCAATGGGCTGTTTTGTGTTCCATTCCTTTGAGAGGTATTCAAGATACTCTTGTTGGTTTCTGGAAGAAGCCTTTAGCATTAGGCCTTACTGAAACTGTTCTTGCAGTTCCTGTTGCAATTTTTAAGGCTTTTGTAGGTACACTTGTTGATATAAAGGAGGTTTGTTTAAGGGTTTTTCTTAAGAAAGCAAAAGGAAGTGGCCCTAGAAGAAACAGAAGTGGGTTCTCTAAGTTAGTAAGATGGTTAGTGTCGTTTGGGGTTTTTGTGATTGCTTATGAGAATATAGGCGGTATGGGTTCATTAATCATTCTTGGTTTAGGGTTCATGTGTAGTTCTAAAACTGTGGATTCTACATTTTCTGTTGTATCTTCCTTTAGGAGTAATAGCTTCAAGCGTAGTAAAATTAGTGCTTACTTTACGAGGGGAATATTGAAGAGATTGAACACAATAGTTGCAATTGGTTTGATTGTTGCTATGATTGTTGGGTCTTTGGCTGGATTGATAATTTTCTCTTACAAGATTGGTGTTGAAGGGAAAGACGCAGTCATTTCGTTAAAATCACATGTGGAAGAGAACAATTATGCAGAGAGGATTGGCATTAAGAAATGGATGGAAGACAATGATGTTCCTGGAATGGTAGATAAGTACACGACTACAGTCTATGAAACGGTATCTGATCAAATAGATAATTTAGCAATGCAGTATAATATGACTGAGCTTGTCACTGGGATCAAGCACTTTGTTATTAGCTCTCCTGCTAATTCATCTCAACAATCGTCTGCTTTGATGAGCCCATCACCTTACACAGAGAAAATTGTGAGTTTAAGAGCAAAAGTTAGAAATCGTCAGTGGGGAGAAATTTATACAGAACTAGATGCAATTTTTAGGGAGTTGATAATCACCCGGGAGGATCTAGTTGAGAAGGCAAAAGAGTTTGCTGTTCGAGGGATGAATGTGTCACAACGTGTCGTTGCAAGTAGTGCTTCTGTTTTTGGTATTGGTGCTAAGCTCATGTTCTCTGTGGGAAATTCCATAATCTATGGTGCAACAGAGGTTTTTAATTTTGTGTCTCAGTTGATGGTGTTCTTTTGGGTTTTGTATTATCTAATCACATCTGAGTCTGGTGGAGTAACCGAACAAGTGATGCAAATGCTTCCCATTCCAAAAGAACCTAGTGACAGATGTGTTAAAGTTCTTGACAATGCTATTTCTGGAGTTCTTTTGGCTACAGCTGAGATTGCAATCTTTCAGGGGTGTCTTACATGGCTCTTATTCAGATTGTACAAAATACACTTCTTGTATGTGTCAACTGTGCTTGCATTCATCAGTCCGTTGTTTCCAATCTTTCCATCTTGGTTTGCAACACTGCCAGCTGCCTTGCAACTGGCAATAGAAAGTAGATACATTCTGGCTATTACCTTGTCCATTATTCATGTTGTGCTTATGGATTATGGTGCATCTGAAATTAAAGAGGACATACCCGGTTACAGTGAATATCTCACAGCTCTCAGCATTCTTGGTGGAATGACATTGTTCCCATCTGCAGTGGAGGTACTTTCTTACTATCCATGTAATAATGTTAATTATTGCTTATTACTCCTTAAGCTACTGTTTAAAAAAATTGTCTTGCCTTCATCCCTGAACAGAGTAAGATTTGTGCATTTATTGCTAGGATGAACATTAGGTTGTTGGAGAAGTTCATAAAATTGGCTTTTCTTATGGAAACTGACTAGGTTCACATTTCTGCCAGCAGTTACTAATCTGATTTTGAATTTATGTTTAGTGCAGCAATCTAGATGGTTTTGGGTTGTCTGACCAATATGTCATTGATGAAGTTATGATCGACTAGGTTCACATTTCTGCTAAAAGTTAGCAATCTGGTTTTGAACATATGTTAAGTGCAGCAATGTAGGTGATTTTTGGGTTGTCTGACCAATATGTCATAGATGAAGGTATAATCCTTAGAATGATCTAGTTTTCTATTCAAGAAGTATTGTTCATCAATAACTATATGATATTAACTTAGACCAAACTCTTCCAGTTTGAACAAATGGTAAGGTGGTTTCTCTTGAAATTGTGTGTGAACTCCTCCTGTAACAATTTTAGGGAATTCTGCACTGGAAACTATGTGATATGTAGGGCTTAAAGGGATCTAAATTAGAGCACCTACATATTTGGAATGGTAATCTGTTTAAATAATCTTTAGCCTGGTTGAGCTGCAGTCAGTAACATTTTTGAATAATATGAAATAGATGTAGGATTATTCATTACAAAAGTATCCAATTACTTTAAGAAAACAATGTATACATGCATTTCTCCATTTGATATTGCATTTTTAACACCTATTCTCTTCAAACCATTTTTTTGTTACCATTTTGTACGGATGAAGATTCATTGGTCCAGGTCAAGACGGCGATGAATATGTATGTAATTGTCATCCATATATTAATGTGATAGTGTGTTAATATTAGTTAACTTGTGTTTTACAGGGAGCAATAATGGGTCCATTGATAACCACTGTTGTGATTGCACTCAAGGATCTATATGCTGGCTTCGTACTGCAAGAACCAAAGAAAAATGATTAGTGGAATGAAGTCTGAACTTGTGCAGTGCATATTTCTTATCTTTTGTTTGCAACTGTGAAGTGATGTACATGAGATTGAGCCATCTAAAGCAAAAGGCACATAATCCTTGAACAGTTTTTTTTACTTTGGCATTCTCTACAGACATGGTTTGTTCATTCATGTGTAGTTGTTTTGGTTTCTTTCTTTTTGTAGAATAGATGGCTGTAATGCATTTTTCTTGGTTGTTATGTTGGCAGCATTTTGAAAAATTTAATTGTAAATTTCCCATGTATTTATATTTACTGTTCTAAGAATTTGTAAAATCCAGATCTGGTCGTGTGACGTATTCATATGAGAATCTCTTTTGTTCCAAGAAAATTGCCTTTACTTGGGCTGAATTTTTCTAAGAAACAAGCATTCCTGTTTGAATTCTTTCCTGTCAATAGAATCATATTTTCTGATAACTAATGGCTTCATAGATCATAATGGTTTCTGTTTACCAAATGGTTGGGTTGAAGTTCCATGAACTGTGTAATATGAATCATGAGATCGGTAGACATGCTGCTCCTGGGTGATGGCAAAGGAAAGTTGCCTGCCTGTAAATTGTCATTAGCTAGGTTTTAGGAGTGGGAAAAGATGAGCACATGCTCCCTCATAAATGCAACAGAAAACTCGACCGATGCTTTGAGGATATCATTCAAACAGAAAGAATAGAGCATGAAATTTTTGACAGCCTCAAATCTTTCAATTATTTGCAAAGTACAGGAAAACCATCATAACTTCTAATTCCAATTAAGAATACATCAAATTCAAGCCAGAAAGTGATGATTGTTACAATTAATACATACGATAGTTCAAATCCACAATTATCTTTAGACTTCCAAGTCACTTGTAATCAGCCTGATTACTTCATGTATTTTTGCAGGAATTTTCGGTGGAAGTCATTCCTAATGGTGTCATTGATAAAGCGCTTCGGTGCTTTGGTTTCACCTCGGGCCTGGTTCTTGAAAACCACATCATCATCCCACCTGAGCAAGTGAATCCATATTATACAAAATTGGGATACGATTTACTAGAAAATGCATTAAATAGTAAGATGTGGATTTTCTATTAGAACCAAATGGGGAGTAGATCCTCCAGTTACCAACCTCCTTTTCACATTGAAAGATGTTGGATTATTTAGCAGGGGGTTTCCTTTTAGAAGCTGCTCTTCCTTGGCTTTAAGCTCTTCAGCTGCTTCTAGTTGTTCCTACAAAAGAATGAAAAACATCCGTTACTGCTGTTGGAGCCAAAGCAACTGGCAATAGCCTAACCTACAAAAGTCATTAAGATCATAATACTTTATTCATTCTAAGAGCAGTAAAACTAGATCATCAATTCTTCACTATTTCCATCAATGAAATTCCCCCATACTCCATATGGTAACTTAGTTGTCTCGAAGAATATTTAAACATGAACCTCCCAACACAAACTATCAACATAAAACTTCCTTAATGGAATTAAGTTTACCTGTCGTAACTTCTCCTCAGCTCTTTCTTTCTTTATTCGTTCAAGCTCAGCCATAAGAGCTTCTGTGTCATCCTCATCATCATCATCATCTTCGTCATCATCACTATAGCAGACAACAGAAAATGGACCATGTTACCTAAGTGCCAAATTTTTCAAATAGGAATATAACTATTTCAGGTGAAAAAAGAAATATATGTGTGAAATTGTTTAAAAAACAGATTGTTATAGTTTCAGTCAGCTCATCTCAGTTTAGACATATTCCCAACAATAGTTAGAGAGGGTGATACAAAATGTTGCAAAGTTCAACCCACCCAGATGATACTGTCTACACACAGAATAACATACAAGCTCTTCTACAGCCAAACCATATACATGCATTCTTTTTGTTTAGGCCCACAGCATACAGCGAGCATGGTATAAAGTGATAAAATACAGATGTATTGATAAGAAAAGACATATTATGATATGCATTTTAAACCATTAACAAGGGAGAAATAAGTTGACTGACTCCACCCAATGAAGCAAATGCTGATTGTGTTTGCAAATATAATTCAATATATTAGCCAAGAGTAATAACCTCTCATCATCATTGTTAACTTCCACATCAGAATCATCAGCATCAACACTGCGTGGAACGATGCGGTCTTCAACATCCCTCTTTGTTCCTAGAAATAACTAGCCTAGTTAGAAAAATGATAAAAAAAAAAAAACAATCTCATTAATTTGATAAATAAATTAGCAGAGGTAGCACATTCACCTTCCAGCAGAAGTTGATTACTTTTTCTACGATCTCTATCATCTGCCCCACATAAAATTTCAATTAATTTTAATGCAAAACTAAAAGAACTCTACCACAGCCACCAAAGTGTACAAGCAAATTCATAACATAATGCAAGAGCTATGTCAACGAAATATGTTACCATTATAAGACTTATCCTTTGATGAAAAATGTCTCCTTTCACGCTCTTCCAGCTCATCGCGCAGATTCCTCTTCTGCAATTCATCCTGTGTGTCCTGCCCTTCCCTCCTGCGATGCACGAACAATTGAAATCAGAAACAAAAGAGCCAGCATACAAAAAAGATTGCATAGCATAATAACTACATCGCAGTGCACGCATCAATCCAACAAATAATTCTCATGAAGGATCATCTTGCAGCAAACCTAATTGAAACTAATCCTCAAAAACAAGCTCAGAACCTATTGCAAAAAATCTTCTAATTGTTGAACAAAGAACAGAAGTAGTAGTAGCCACTTGCTCACCTAGGTTTTAACGTTGTATGAGCCGCAAGGTCTCTCGAGGAATACTTCTGAGACGGACCGAAAATTCGAGTACCGCCTTGTTCATTACCACCTTTTGCAGGTGCCCAAGTCGGTCGAGCAGCAGTCGTCATCGCTTCTATATATCTTTCTCAATAACCTACAAAAATCACAGCAAACAGCAAAATTCGCTCTCAGAAAATTTTCTCGGAAACCAAACAGAAAAATAATTCATCGAGAATCTAGATTTAAAATCAAGGAAAATTAGGTATTTACCGTTGTTTATCGAATTCTCACTCGATTTCGCGAAGAGGAAACACATAATACTGATGGGTGATGGCTGGTCGATATAAAAGAAAACCGGAGTCGGTTCGAGCCTTTTCGGGCTTAATTCGGTTCAAAGTTAAACCACCCATTGTGGAGTAAATAGCCAATCAATGACGGTCCAAGATGGGCCTCGACGAGCTTAAATTAAGTTTTAGCCCAAGTTTTAATTCCGCTCATTACGGACGGTTTGGGTCTAGAATAAATCCAGTTGAGCTAAAAAAAAATTTAAAAATAATAATAAAAGTTTTTATCCAATTTATTTATTTTTTTTATAAGAAAACTTATTGTTTATGCACCATTGTTCAGAGAACTTAATATTCATAAGAAAACTTACTATTCATGCACCATTGTTCAGAGAACTTACTATTCATAAGAAAACTTACTATTCATGCACCATTGTTCAGGCAATTTCTGACTGAACAAGGCCCATGAATATGCTTATAACACACATGCACACACCACAATCTAATGATGTGGGATCCAAAGGATCAGCACCGGCAACCACGAGCCCATGTTGAGGCTCGAGTTGTGGGCCAGAGTTTACCACACCGCCACAACCGTTAGCACGACTTTTTTTTTTATAAGAAGACTTATTATTCATGCACCATTGTTCAAGCAATTTCTGACTGAATAAGGCCAATGAACATGCTTATAACACACGCACACACCACAATCTAACAATGTGGGATCCAAAGGACCGTTTTTATCAAATTTATCCCGAGATACCTTTTGTGAAAAATAATGTTCTCATATATATATATATATGCTGAGCTCTAAAGTCATTAATCTAATAATTATTTAGTATTATTTTTTAACTAAAACACTATTATATGTACTATAATAATTTTAAAAACTAATCTTATTATAACTAAAAAATTATGATAACAAAAATTAAAGAAATTAAAATTAATATGATATATTTTATTTTTAATTTGTTAAGCCAAAAATTTGAGAAGTGTCTCTTTTCATAATTAAGCATTAACTCCTAAAATCTTATTTGTTGAATTATTAAAATTCACAATATTTTTCTATAAAAAAATTAATAAAATTATTTTTATTAAAATACATATGTTTTATTTCATATAAAATACTCTAATGTAATTACAGTTAAAACTTTACTCTTCATTTCCATAAAAAATAATGTCTTTTATTTTAACTGAAACATTCTATTATATTCAAATGAAAGACACTTTTCATTTTTTAACCTAAAAATGAAAATATGTAATTTTCACCCATTTTCTATATTTATTTTATTTTATTTATTCAATAATTATTATTAGTATGCTTATTAAAAATACTATGTACTCTTAATAAAAAATAATAAGTTATAACTTTTATATTTGATTTATTTGTAGTTTTCATTTTATTATAATTATTTAATTATTTATTTTAAAAAATATATATTACTTGCAGTCCACACAAAGTGCCGATTCATGACTAGTATATATTAAATGCTGAGCTCCAAAGTCATTAAGTCAAAAATTTGATAAGTGTCCCTTTTCATAATTCAACATTTACTCCTAAAAGTTTATGTGTTAAATTATTAAAATTTATAATATTTTTCTATAAAAATATTAAAAATCTATTTTTATTAAAATACACACGTTTTATTTAATATACAACACTCCAATTCTATCATATTTAAAACATTACTTATCCTTTTCATAAATAATTATATCTTTTATTTTAACTTAAACATCCTCTTTTATTCAAATAAAAATATTTTTCTTTTTTTAACCTAAAAAATAAAAAATATGTCTCACTCATTTTCTATATTTGTTTTATTTTATTTATTCAAAATTTTAAAATGATAAGTTCTCACACTTTTACATTTAATTAATTTGTACTTTATAATGTATATAAATTATTTAATGATTTATTTTAAAATATTTATATTATTTGCAGTCCATGCAAAGTGCGGATTCACGACTAGTTCATCTAAATTCATTTGAACTATAACTTCGTTTTGTCAATTTACTTCTTCAATTTATAAATTAATTATTTAAACACTAAAACGTGTTAAAAATAATATTTATTAACACTTTTCATATTGTTTGAAATGTTTAAATGGTTGGTTCATGTTAAAATGAAACTGCCAAGGTAAAGTAGCCAATTAGTTTAGCTCCCATGAAATTATTAATAGGTCAAGGGTTCGATTCTTACATTTACCCTTCCCCATTTGAAAAAAAATTAAACTATTTAGAGATATAAATTAAATAAAAAGTATTATAATTTATATTTTTAGTAAACTGAGGTATTAAAATGATTAATTTATAAGTTTGAGGAATGAACAAACAAAATATATCAAATTTAAGAGGCCATAGATATATGAATTAATGGTCAATTTACCCCCTGAACTTGTAGCCAAGGTGAAAATAAGTGGAATTTTAAATTTTTCAACAAATGAGTACAAAACTTCTATTTTAAGGTTAATATACTTTGAATTTTCATGTAAATAAGAGCGTGTGCTACAACTCATAAAAGCAAGGAAGTAGATCATATTTGTATTAATAAAAGCTTCTTTTTTAAATTAAAAAATTAGCAACAAAATATTTGTACCCTCCTCCGTTCTCACACTTTCCAATCTCTACTATCACCACCATCTTCGCCTCTCCGTTGTTGCCACCTCTACCGCCACCACCATCATCTTCTTTCCTCTTTTAAAGCCCAAAAAATTTCAATTCAACAAACCTATATCATCTCCAACTCAAAACAAAATAATTTTTAACAATTAAATCTCAAAAAAAAACTAAAACAAAATCCAATATCCTTCCTCTACTCAAAACAATTTTTAACAATTATGCATAACATTGGCCTACATTATACTTCCTCTGCTCATTTTCCTTCACCTTTTCAGTATTCACTCTAATTTGGCATTTCATACCTCAAGGCAAGCCAAAAGCCTTTATGCTCGGCGCTTGCACTATGACAACGATTACAATAATACAAATCTTTTAATTGCATGATACCTGGAATTGAAGGGAGAAGAAGAAGAACAAGAGAAAAAAATTGCTTAACCCGTCTTACTTTACATATGATTCTCCTTCTTCTTAGCTAATACTGCTTCTCCTTCTTATTTTTCATATTGCAAAGTCCATGATCAACTTCTCCAGAAACAAAATGTTCAAAAGAAGATTAATTTCTTCATTTATATCTGCAGCTTTGGTGGCGAGCAGTAGAGTTGATGGTGGCAGTCTACATAGGTGATGGGCAAAACTTGCAAGTACACGGAATTGTACAAGTAGTAATAAAAAGATATCGTTCCCACAGGGATAGTGTTAATTACAGAGCTACTCTTAATATTTTGCTTGTCTAGACTATTGATAATTTCAATAAACTAAATAAATTAAATCTAAAACAATATAAAATTTTGTAGCTAAATCTATATAATTAAAGACGTTAGGGTTTAATTCCCCCGGCTCAAATTTATTCAAAATGATAGTAAATTCTCATTTATTATGAATAACATTTCATTTCCAAAGCATCTTTAATATTGCGATGTCTCTCTTAAGTAGTCTCACAATTAACCAATTATGCTCATCGCTCAATGTCACGACCTAAATCCGGGAGTCATGACCGGCGCTAGGGAACGGGAATTCTCTAGAATCCGGAACCCGTAGCAAGCCTTAAAAATAAAACTCACACAATCAAATCAATAAAAATACCTCAGAATTTAAAACTTAATCAATAAAATGAAATCTCATATC
This sequence comes from Mallotus japonicus, assembly GCA_949634005.1. Lineage (NCBI taxonomy): Eukaryota > Viridiplantae > Streptophyta > Magnoliopsida > Malpighiales > Euphorbiaceae > Mallotus > Mallotus japonicus. Next base: position 53 of record CATIWK010142917.1, on the reverse strand, counting down.
ATTTAATAAAATATAACAATTCACAATCTCTTAAACACGTCTCAGTTATAAAA
>CATIWK010142893.1:0-10193 GCA_949634005.1 Mallotus japonicus | reverse complement strand
TATTTAATTCAAGAACATGTATTATCGGTATTCTGATTTTACATGACTTGAGATGTTGTTGTATTTGAAGAATATTGTTTTATGTATTTGGTATTGTGCATTTATTATGATTTTATTGTTAAGTGTATTGTTTTTATTTCGTGAAAAATTTTTAAGGCTTACTATGAGTTTTGGTTACTTTATGTATCCTCATTCTCTAGTGCTGGTCATGTACCTTCGGTTCGGGTCGTGACATTTTATTGAGTTGAGATCTTAGTAGTTCCAAATAGCTCGACTCGTTTACAATTCTAGTGACACACATGTGCAACCTCCTCCTAGTCTCTTTTTCTTTTTTAAAATTACAAAATATTTCAACATCACATTGAATATTGTATTAATTTTCATTCACATTTTTTTAAAATAGAAAGAGTTGCTTTATCATATTATAATTCAGAGTTGCTCTGGACAATAATTTTCGGTTGGGGAGACCACCATTCTTTGAAACCTAAAATAGAAACACAGCTCCTTGCAAGAAGATGAGCTAGTTGATTTGCAGATCTCTAGACAAAAAAAAAAAAAAGCTAACAATTAAATCTTTCACAAGGTTTTTAAAGTCCTCAATAATTAATCCAGCTAGCAAGTGATCCTCCGTGTTCTTCAATAGACCCATGAGCACCTCAAGAGAATCCAAGTTTTTTTCATTTCTAATTAATAAATTTAAAAAAATAATTAGAAATAAAGTTTAATATAAAAGAAGAGTATTTGAGTCAATTTACTATTTAAAATAGGAAGAATTGAATAATTGGTGTCCAAACTTTTCAATTTTTTCTATTTTAGTTGTTAGACCTTTTTTTTTTTTTGCTTGCAATTGGGTATCTAAACTCCTTATTTTTGTCTCAGATAAGTGTTTATGTCCAATGAGTGGTGGCCTGAGTACTGACTAAGCACTAGGTAGAACCCACTTTTCTGTATAAATAAACATTTTGGCATGCCACATATGCTAGACTTTTTCACAAAAAGAGGAACTATAGCAAAAAAAAAAAGGGAAGGGCAAAGAAGGGGGGGTGGGGGGGATCGCACATATGCTAGACTTTTTCATAAAAAGAGGAACTATAAAAAAAAAAAGAGGGGGGAATCCACACCACAGAGAAGAAGAGGGGTAACATCGTCTCCATCACCTTCTTCCTCTTAACAAAAAAATCCATGCTCATTTCTATCAAATAGTTTCTTGCTGCCATCTCCACCTCCACCTCCATCATCATCACCAAGCAATCAATGTTTTCTCCTTTTTTTTTTCTCCATTCTTTTATTGCTCCCTCTGTTTCTTTAGATATTCTTTGCTACCAATAAAGATGAAGCTGCAGATATACAAATAGATCCAAATTTCAAGTTTGAAAATCCGAAGTTTCATCAAGCCTACATTACTTTACAAGCATAGAAACAAAACATTTTCTTTGACTCTTCCAACTTTACAACCAATTGGAATGGTCCCAAATCTTCGATTCTACATGGGTATTTTTTGTGCTCCTTTTCATGTTAACCCTAAAATCAGAGTTGTTGGCATCGACCTCAACCATGCTTATATTGCTAGCTATTTCCTTTTAGAGCTTGGCTCTTTAACAAATCTGGCACCTTTCCATCTCCAGTATCTGTTCTTATTCTTGCAAACAACAAAAAACCATAGCTGTCATCTTCATCCTCCTTTCATCTTATGCATATTTTAATTGAATAAAATGCATTAAGAGTATGGCAGAGAGCACATCTAGTAATGTAATTTCATCAGGCACAACATTTTAAAACTGCATTTTTGGGAAGTTGGAAATTGCTCAGTGAGGTCAATTTATATAAGCACACCCAACACATGAGAGTAGTAAACAAAAAGAGATTCCATTAAATTAGAGGCTCGTAATCAAACAAATCTTGATTATCATCCATGTGGCTGAGCTTGGTAGAAGAAATAAGCATAGCATTCTATAAAGTGATGTCTTGCTGAGAGGGGAATTCCATCAAACAGGTTGTAGGCATGTGAGATATAAGCGAAGGAATGGAAGTCAGGATTAAAAGGCATTACAAAGAAAGATGGCAACATGAGGATGAGGGGAGAGAGCTCTGATCATGGTGCTATAGAAGGTGATTGTTGGTGCATGATGAAGGTGAATATTGAAAAGGCATGGAGTCGAGGAGAAAGAGTCCATAAAATGGGAAAGAAGGAGGTGGTGATGTGTTTGGTACAAGCTTTTAAGGGCATTTTAGATATTTAATATGACTTATACATGTGTAGGACGATGTGGCATCCTGCATGGCTAAAATTGGATCCCACACATACTGACTCACTAATCAGGCACCACTCACCGGAAAAAAGCACTTAACTGAGATAAAAACATAGAGTTTAGACATTTGATTGCAAAAAAAAAAAAAAAAAAGTTCGACCACCAAAATAGCAAAATTTGAAAAATTTAGACACTAAATTTGCAATTTTTCCTTTAAAATAAGACACATAAGCACTTTAACATGTAAAACCTGCTAAAGACACAATTTTAGAATTTTTTTGCAGGTTCAGACATCTAATTGTAAAAAAAAAAATTGTTCAAACACCAAAATAGCAAAAGTGAAAAAGTTCAAACATCATTTATGCATTTATCCCTCACAAATGACTAATTTACTATTTAAAATTATAATAAGTTATATAGATTTTTAATGGGTCGTATCATGTAGTGTTGAATTTACATGACCTAATACGATACGTACAATTAAACAGGTTCGTGTGTCAACCCGCAATACGATTTGGTTAAACCGTGTTAGAAACAGGTCAACCATTTAACCTTAACCCTAATTCTCTAATTTTGTGTACTAGACGAATCATATTTGCGTGTTATTACCCATTTTGATACCCCTAATTACATGCAGTGTAGGCAAGAATCTCCCCTAGGATAGACTAGAATGTAAAATTAATAAATACTAACAATAATTGTTTTGTTGTTAGTACCATCACCTTTATATACTATTAGGGATAATAGCAGTGTTAGTTGTATAAATTATATCATTTTTTCAATTAAGTCCTATGAGAAATTTTTTTTTTTTTACAATCAAGTTCTATGTGATTTAAAAAGGTTTTCTGTTAATTCTATCTGTGAGTCATCAAACCACATTTCCATTAGTCAACACTTAAAATTAAAACTTTTTTTTACATTTCAGTTCTAAAACTATAAAAAAAAAAATGTTATTTTGATATTTTAAATAAATAATATTTTTATTCTTATTTTTATTTGTGACTTCTTCTGGTACTTAACTTTTATGATAACTTTGTGACTCACTAACATAGTTTTAAAAAATAAAAATAAAATAAAAATTATATTTTTCTTAAATTATTAGTTGTATTGAGAATGATAAATAAAACTAATTAAACAAACTTAATTATTTGTAAATATATAATTTCAATTAATATATCATAAATGAATAAATATTTATAAAACTCATTTAGTTTTGTCAATATTATAATTTGTGTTACATTTTAAAAAAATTTTAAACTTAATCAAAATTGAGCTAGTCAAATTTTTTAAAAAATATTTCTTTAAATGAGGCTATTTTATAATAAATATTTTAACAATAAAATAAGTTAACATATTTTTATTTTATTATAATTGTTAACATATTTTTATTATAATTTCAATTATTAAAATAAAAATAATTAATTTAATATAAAATATAACAAATTTTCTGTTTTACTTTAAATTAAGTATATTTTATAATAATAAATAAAATTATTAATTAAAAACATGTTATTCTTCAATATTTTTTTTTGTAAAATAGTCTAATTTAAAGAAATATATATTTTTTAAATAATCTAATTAAGATACAACTGAGTTTAAAATTTATCTAAAATATAACATAAATTATAATATTTACAAAACTAATTAAGTATACCCAAGTATAGATATATTATTTAAATTTTATATTTTTAAAATAATAAAGAAACTTAATTAATTTTATTTATCATTGTTAATAAAATAAAAATTAAAGAAAAAAATATTTTAAATTTTAAATTTTCTTGAAATTATTTTAGTGAGTTATGTAGTTATTATAAAAATTAAATAATAGAATAAGTCATAAATAAATAAATAAATTGTTTATTTAAAATATCAAAAATGACATTTTTATAGTTTTAGGACCAAAAAGTTTGATTTTGAGGGTTAACTAATAGAAAATTGCTTTGACTGACGGATAAGATAAATGGAAAGTTTTTTTAAAAAAAAAACTTATAGAACTTAATTGTAAAAAAAAAAAAAGTTACAGGATTTAATTGAAAAAACAATATAATTTATAGGACCAACAGTATTATTATCCCTATACTATTGTAATGCTTTTCATATTTCTTTCTTTCAAAATACAATACATACGTAGCAGTTAGACAATTATTTTTAAACTAGTAGCATATCCCCACAAATTCTTAATTTTATTCATAAAATATAAATTATTTTTATTGATAAAAATATAAATTATTTTTAGACAAATAGAAATAATAGAATATAGATAGATAAATAGAAATAATAGAATATATTCAAGAATTGGAAATTAACACAGTTAAAGAACATATGGAATACTGTAAAAAAAATTTCTTTTTATAAATTGTTCATTCAATTTATTTCAAATAAGTCGTATCTTACTCGGACCAATAAATAGAATTGAGGTTATAATTAAAACCTCTAGTAGAAACCCAAAATAACTAGTTATAGTAGATATAAATGAGCTAAATAAACTTTTTTATACATATACTTGTAAGAGCATCTCCAATGGTACTCTTTATTTTAAAGAGCATTTTTTGCTCAATAAAGAGCATCTCAATGAATTTTTAAATATATAGAGTGAAGAAATTTGTATAACTCCAATAGACTCTTTATATTTTTAATCTTCATTTTGCTTTATCCAATAAACATTAATGCTTAATTTTTTTCTCCTTTACTTTTTACAAGATTTCCCTTTATTTATTTAAATTTTTTCTTTCATTTGATGAAAGATAAAATTATTTTCAATAAATAGATAAACATCAATTAATATTCTGTATGGGGAATTGAAATATTTTAGAGTTGAGAGTGAGGTTTGGCTCTCTATATGTATAGAGCTAAACTCTACTCTAATATAAAAATATAAAGAGTGTATTGGAGACCATTTTTTTGGTTTCACTCATTAAAATAAAGAATTTTACTTAAATAAAGAGCCTATTGGAGATGCTCAAAAGCAAAAGCACTTTACAAGTATATGTATAAAAAAGGTGGCTCATTTAAAAGAATAACATGATATAATTTTGAGAGAAAAGAAAAGTCAAGTAATTAAAACAACAAATTGAAAAGAAGTCACGAAACACATCAACTTAAAAATTTTATTACATGGATATCATTTTCTTGAAAGCTCATCCCATGGATCGCCTTCAAGTAGTCTTATTACAAAACAGAAATCAAAATAGAAGCACACTCACTCTTGCTATTGATAGAATCAACAACCATCATTAAAACTTTATTCCACGCCAATTATTAGACGCTGAAACAAAACACAATCCAAATAGCTAGCAACACACAAGTAATAAATTAAAACCTTGCCTTCTCCACAGTAACAAACAAGGCTTGCTGGCTAGATCGCTACACACAACAGTGGTACATCACGGACCTACCCATTCTATGCTGACATGTTACACAAGCCATCACCTCATCAGTTACAATATTCGCCACCGCTGCAGGAAGAATTATATGGTTGCAATGATGTGTTTCTGGGCGGTTAGCTTGAAGTTCCATCTAAGTGTTGAGTTGTAAAAGAAAACCATTAGCACTACCAATGCAACCATAGATCCATTTTTCTCTATTAGTCAAGACCTCAGTAAGAATTCTTCCACTGGTTGTAACTATTTTACCATCAAATGATCCAAACAATGCCCATCCCTTGAAGCTTGCATTGAAGCCGAGCAAAGTTATGATCTCTTTCATGACATTGTGATTTCTCTGATTCTTGCCAATGCATAATCCATTGATGAACGTGCACTGCAATTTTTCCCAAAAGAGCCAACTATTAATGTTCCCGGCCACTGTCAAATACTGACGATAGTTATTGGTCTTAATGAATTCGAAAATGGCTTGGTTTTCATAATCAAAGGCATTGCTCCTGCTCATATAAGTCAAAGATATTTCCAACTTAGTGATGACTTGAACAACATCTATCAAATTATGGAATCCCCTGATCCATTCAATGTCTTACCCTCCATAGAGGCATATGATAGGTTCTGCTTTTACCTGATAATACACACATATGCATATACAGATATAATATCAGATCTTATGGAAGTACTTAATTTCATAATTTCTAATTTGCATCACAGAGGATAGTGGTGAAGTGAGTAATTATCGTAATAATGCTACCAAGAAGTAGACTTAGGGTGAGCCGCGGTTTCTCTAACCATGGTGCTAACGTTTGACCACCAATACTGATCGTGAACAGTTGCTCCACATTTTTACACATCTATAGACGGAAAAGAGGATAAGGTTTGGGTTTAATTCCGTCTACGCTGAGTAGGAATAGAATGGTCTACTATGTGAAACGGTTCCACTGCTCCTTGATGTAATTAATGAATCCTGATTTGATACAGGTTAGTTGTTGTATGGTAAAGGTGTACTAGGGCATCAAAGATTGTAGCAATGAATAATTTTCTTCATACAACATGTGATCAACTGGAAACCACGCTATCTTATAATGCCCCTTTATATGGTTTTCATAATATTGAACAAGAGCCATAATCTCTTATTGCTTGGCATAACAGCTGGATATGAGCAGTACTACATTTGTGCCCAGTTCTGTAAAACTGACCTACATTTATTGTCAAATAACATGCATAACAAGCCTATTCCTTACACAAATTAGAAAAGAGAAAAGAGCTAGCTAGGAGTGAAAAAAGTGAACTATAAAATAGTTTTGATTCCTATTTTGGGCTGCAAACAAGGACTGGAAGATGATAGTAGTGTCTAGGTTGATACTGTTGAAATCAATCACCATCCAGGCAAGTGGCAACGTAAAGTGATACGGTTAAAATACCCAATTGACCAACAACTTACCCTGTTCTTGTTCAAAATCATTTAATCGCATTCGCAAGAGTTGTAGACAACCATCAATTTTCTGGGCTGCATCCGTCAATTCCTTTTCTATTATTGTTATGGTCGACCTGAAATCACAAATATTGTTGACCAGTTGCAATATATGTATACAGTTTTAGTTAATTAACATCAAGTGTATGGGTTTAAGACTTACTCAGTTCTCAACATAACAACACCAATATATATAGCATAGGCCACAGTGTAAACACTTAAACAATGAATGGCAAAACTCAAGTATTGTATTGACTCATAGCTAACGTATATATACAGATATTGAGTACAAGAATTACGTAAAATGGTTACAACAGAAACAAGAGATAAAGATGAGAGTTGTAACAACTAAGAAGATAAACATAAGAAGTAGGAAATGTATCCTTATTAGCCTCCCTCAAGTTGATGGAGGGATTCGACTTTCAACTTGTGGCAAAGGAAATGAAATGTAGTTTTGTAAACAGCCTTGGTCAACAAATCTGCGATCTGATCCTTGGATGAGAGGTACTGTACTTGAAGCTCATTGGATGCAATTTTTTCACGGATAAAGTGAAAATCTATTTCAAGATGCTTCGATCTAGAATGGAAAATAGTAGCAGTAGTAAGATAGGTTGCACTCAAATTATCATACTATAAGATCGGTGTTAAAGATAAAGAGCCACCAATTTCTACAAGCAAGGACCGAAGCCAGTGTAGTTCATTAACAGCAGATGCAAGAGATCGATACTCAGCCTCCGTTGAAGAATGAGATTTTGGAACCCCAGCTGATGAGATTCTGGCCTAAGTGTATAGCAAAACCCGAAGTGGATTTTCTGTCGTCAATGGAGCTAGCCCAATCCGTATCACTATAAGCTGAGATGGTTGAGCAATTCGATGGATGAATCTTCAAACCAGAGTCCATTGTTCCTTTAAGGTAGCACAAGGTTCGCTTAACCGCAAACCAGTGTGTGTCATGAGGGGCATGCATGAATTGTGAAACTTTGTTTACTGTGTAGCAAATTTTTGGACGAGTGAGAGAGAGGTATTGAAGGCCTCCTACAACACTATTGTAGAGAGTAGGGTCTGAAAAAGGCACGCCATCGGTTAAAGCCAACTTTACCGAAGGTGTAGCTGGAGTGGAGACTGAATTTGCATTGTCCATGGCAACCTTAATAAGAAGATCGCGAATATATTTGGTTTGGGTAAGCAAAAGACCCGAAGTTGTCCAATGTGCTTCTATGCCTAAAAAATAATGTAAGCGGCCCAAGTCTTTAATTATAAATCTAGATTTTAATTGCGCAATAATGTGCTGAGTAAACTTGCGATCACTACCAGAAAGGATGATGTCATCCACATAGATGAGGCAATAAACCATGGTTGAACCGTGATGAAAGTAGAACAAGGAGGAGTCGGTTTTGGAACCATGGAAGCCCAAAGTAAAAAGATAATCAGTGAGGCACTTATACCATTATCGTGGAGCTTGCTTGAGGCCATATAAAGATCGAATGAGTTTACAAACGAATTTAGGACAAGAAGAATTGAAAAATCCAGTGGGTTGTTGCATGTAGACTTCTTCCTCAATTTTTCCATATAGGAAGGCGTTGGATACATTAAGTTGAGTGATGTGCCAACCCTTTGAAATTACCAAAGAGAGACACATGCGAATGGTGGCAGGCTTAACAACTGGACTGAATGTATGAGTGAAGTCACACCAGGTCTCTAATGAAATCCCTTGGCAACTAGTCGTGCCTTATATCGATCAACCGAACCATCTGGCTTGTGTTTGATCCTGTAAACCCACTTGCAACCAATTACATTTTGATGAAGAGGGAGGTACCAAGGTCCATGTATCATTAGACATGAGAGCATCATATTCTTCTTTCATTATTGTGCACCAAGCAGGATGTTTGTTTGCTTGAGTAAAGTAACTCAGTTCACTCATAATTTAGGAGAGGAAAGTTTTGGGTTTTAGGGAATTTTTTTGAGAGCGAGTAACTATATGGTGAGGTTTAGTTGGGCTGAAAGGGGATGGAGTGGATGGAGAAAGAGGTAGGCCTGGGGAGGTATGTGTTATGATTTGTTCGGGTGAGGTGGTTGGAGGTTATGGTGAGACAAGAGTGGTTAGGATGGATGAAGGTGAAGGTGTGTTCGGGTGAGTTTGAGGTGTTTGGGACGAAGAGGTAAGTGGTGGTCGATTAGGATTGGTTGGGATAAGAGGGATATGTTTTGGCAATAGGATGGTAGATGGTGCGTTGGAAGTTAACGTACTAGTGCAGGACTCATCTTGCTTCAAAAAAGGAAATTCCTGTTCATAAAAAATAACATGGTGTCAGACATAAAATTTCTTTGATTTAGGATCATAAAAATTATATCTTTTATGAATTTTGCTATAGCCTAAAAAAATGCAGGGTATAGAATGAGCAGACACTTTATTTTTTGCATATGGGCGAAGTCAGGGGTAGCAAAGGCATCCAAAAATTTTAAGTTCATTATAATCAGGAGAATATTGAAACAAGGATTAATATGGGCTTATGTTATGCAAGAGAGGAGTAGGTAACCGATTAATTAAATGGACAGTAGTATCAAAGGCATGTTGCCAAAATTGTGGAGGAGCAGAAGAGTGTTGCATGAGAGCTAGGCCAGTCTCAACAATATGCCTGTGCTTACGTTCAGCACATCCATTTTTTTCTGGGGTTTTAGGACAGGAACTTCTTTGGTTATGCCATTAGCATTGAGATAAAATGATAAACCCTGAAATTCACCACCCCAGTCAGCTTGAAAACATTTTATAGAGAGCCCAAAATATTTCTCTACTATATGGCGAAATTTAATAAAAACATTCAATACATCATATTTGTTCTTGATAAAATAAATCCATGTATACTTGCTGAAATGATAAAAAAAGATGACATAATATTTATTATTATCAAGAGACAAAGAAGGGGCAGGACCTCAAAGGTGTGAACAAATTAAATCTAAAGGACCATCAACTTGATGAGTTGAAGGTGAGAAAGGTAAACGATGAATTTTGCTAACACTACATGCATGACAAAGATGATTATTATTGATGGATGGATGATATGGAATTTTTTGTTGGTGAAGTGCTTGTTT
>CATIWK010142878.1:0-10230 GCA_949634005.1 Mallotus japonicus | reverse complement strand
TAATAATGGGAAGTTTAAAGTATTATGTGAATTGTGAAGTTTAAAGCATGTAAAATTATGTGTAAAGTGTTATTGTAATTTCATGGGAATTTTAAAAGCATGTAAAATGTGTCAAATTTAGTTATGGTATAATTATTATGTATTGATAAGTACATTAGAATCCTTAACTATGTGTAAAGCTATCCTTTGATAACTTATTATAGGTTATAGCCTTCTTTTTAATCCTAGTCTTAAAGTCATTGTCATTTGATGCTGGAACACCATCGCAAGTTAGGTTGTCAAATTCAAGTTACAAAGTTAATTAGTACATCCAAACTAGCTGCCTTTGGTTGCTTTCTATCTTAATCATGCCAAATTTGACTTAGAATTTATTGTTTAAATTCTAATTAATCAAACCAGGACTTGTAACATATATATTATTAATTCTTAATGTTAGTTGAGTTGTTCATGAACAAGAAAAAAAAGGATAGCTTTTTTAATAAATTTGAAACTAGATTTAATGAGTTAAGTTAGAAATCACTGGGAGAATCGAAACCCATGTCTCATGAAGTATTTGGTGTTATTTCATGTTGTGGTGCTGCTACTTGATATCATTTGACCATAAAAGAAGCATTGTTGTCTAGCATAAACAAGAACTTGACATTGTGAACATGAGCACTGTGTCCATGCTGAAGCTAGTTTAGCCCATATTTTCAGCAATTATGGTGGCAATCTGGTAAACTAGCCACTAGTTATTGGCAATTGCCTTGGTAAGAGAAACAAGATAAAAAAAAAATTGCATTTCTTAAACAATCCATAATCTAAAATTTGTATAGCATTCTTACACTTGAATGACTATGTTGACATAATTTTATAAAAATACTTCTGAGGCTTAATTTATTTAAAGATTGGACCTAGGATGAACTTTCTTTCAATAAGATATTTAAATGACATCAATTTCATTAATATTCGGATTCTCACGGAGTATATACAGATGGGAGGAGCAGCAAAGAAAGTGAAGAAAAAGTTTGACAATTGCAAATTAGTGAACCACCAAACGAGCCAGGAACTAGAGATTAGAAGAAAGCAGACTCTTAGATAGGGCATAACACTTCGCTCCGAGCTTAAGCAAGCAGGCTCTTAGATAGAAAAGCACAACGCACTAATAGCACAAGAGTGAATCTGAGGAAGAAAATGCTTCATTGATTGGATGACGATAGATCTATAGAAAAAAATTGGCTGTTATAATAATGTTTAGGTAGCCAGTCTTTACTTAACTCGGCCTAAATACTTAAACATGGGTAATTGACATTGCCAAATCTCTACCAAAACTTTGGAAAGCATGCAAAGCTGCTCAGGACTGATACGTAACAACAATTGCTAGGGAAACAACCTGTGAAGTCCATGAATGCAAATCAAGGAATCGGTTTAATAAACAACCAGGTTTGGCACGGCAGGTATTGCAGCTGTCTGCACAAAATGTTAAGCAAACTAGTAGATATAACAAAAATTCTAAACAGGAGCTCCACATCCTCGTACGGAAACCTCTAAATGAAACCGTTAACCCAACTAATTCACTACCAAGAACAAAAATGTCAGGAAACCATGAACTGGGCATGATATATTTATATATATAAAGATGACAGCCTAGTTCGATGCCTCTCCACACAAACGGTTCATGATCAAAAGTTATGCTTTTGGATGTTAATCAACGCAAATAATCTTAAGCAGCTAAGTTTCAAGCTCAAAGGGTTTTATGTAACAAAGTTGCCATTGATTATGCAAGACATAATCATGGTAATTCCTGCAGAACCAATAACAGCCTATTCTCAGTAGAAATGTAAAATATAGAAAGGACTGATAAAATATAAGGATCAAAAAACAACCTAGTATTTAAAATATAACGGGAGCTACAAACCATAAGCAGCCATGCCAGTTAAAATACAGAAGAGTGAAAGCTACATTAGACCAGACTTAATACAAATCATAATCACTGCATCCTGTTTACAGGTTCCAGCGCTTCAACAGTAACAACGCTGTTTCCTCTAATGACCTGCAGTAGCAAAGTGGAAAAAATTTAACAAGGCTGATAATACAAGACTTGTGGACAATTTAAGAACTCAGAAAACAACAAATTACAGCATAAGTGACTTACCACCATGCCAATATCATTCTTCTCATCACCATTTACCTCCACAGTGTTGTCAACCACCAAGTTCATGAACTGGTCAAATCCACGAAGTGTTCCAACCACCATCCTGTTTGCATTGAGCTTAACTGCAGAAGAATATAAACAAAAAAACAAGAACAATTTTTTTATTAAAAAAATGGTAAGATGAGATTTCAGTTTTAACGTGCACTGAGATAATGTCAATGCATCATAATCAAACACCTAATATAAATTAACTGACGAAAATTATCCAAAAAAAAAATGTAAATGCACAAGAAGAATCACAAAATGCCCCAAAACACTAGATTATAAGATACACTAAGATTCCAAGAAATCCATCATTCAGACAAAAAAACCAACACAAACCAACAAGGTACAATAAATCACACGAATTCACATACACAAAAAAACTATTACACTGCACAACAAATCCAAGATCTCCTTCAAACAACAAGCACTCTCTCTTTAAGTTTGCACTTCCTATCTGGGGTCCGACAGAAGTACTAAAACTCTGAACATCAATATATCATCTGCCTAAAAGAATTTTTCAATAGCTTTTAAACTTACTAAGGGACATAATTTCCCAGCGAAACCGAAGTTTAGAAAACCTTCACTCTGATAATTTCCAATTTTTTACAAAAACTGATGCACATATTTCATTCACGGTTCACCTTCATAAATTCCTTTATGTAGTCATCACTTACAGTACCACAACAGACAAAGAAAGCCCCAAGAATCAAAATCATAAAATTTCGCACATCCCAATTGTTTCTAAGTCTGATTCCCTAAAACCCACGTAAAATTAAAAGTACCCACAGCTTTTTTTTCTGTGCACGATGAATCGGTTAGCTCAAACCCTAAAAATAATTCTACACCAAGTTTGAGCAATGAGTAACAGGAAAATAAAATAAAAAATGATGAAGAGAAGTGAAAAAAGAAAGTACTTACTTTGAAGCTTCTTGTCCATGTACCTGAAATCCCCAAATTTCCATAAGAACAAAAAGAAAATCATGATAAATACACTGACTAAAAAAAAGCAAAAGAGAAGAAGAGAAGAGCTTACTTTTTCAGATCTGGGGGCTGACCTGACCGACTCATGATGATACGAATTGAGTGTAAGAGCTACGAAGCAGAATCAGCTGAACAAAAAACACTGCAAAAAAAAAAAAAGGACTGAGCAGAAACAGAGAGAGATGAAGAAGAGGGTTTTTAATTAATTAAACCCTAGAGAGAGAACTTGCAGGTCCGTGGGCTTAGTAGGACATGGCTACAAAACTAAAAGTCCAACACTAAATAGTAAAGGCCCAATTTAGGGGGTGTTGCGAGAATCGAACTCGCGACCTCTCGCACCCGAAGCGAGAATCATACCACTAGACCAAACACCCATTTGTGATGAGTTATTTTTCTATTTAATCTTTACCTCCTAATTTCTTTTTTGATAAACAGATTTTATTGATTTTGTTCATTATTAAGTGATGCAAATTATAAGTTTTTTTTTTTTTTTTGAACAAACATGCAAATTATAAGTTTATTGAAGGCACAATACAACCGTGGCCCCTGTATAGTTTTTTTAATTACTTTTGATTATATTTTATTTCCTTTTATTTATTATTTATATTTATTATTATTATTACTACTATATTAATTATATTATTTAACATTATTACTATTTGTATTAATATTAAGTTATTATTAATATTATTAATATTATTACTATTATTAAAATATTATTTTAATACTTGTCATTTTTTTGTTGGTTTGATACTTTAACTTATAGTTTTTGTCATTTTAACACTTGAATTCACCTAAAATGCAATTTTAAAACTATTCTGAACACATGTCATGTAATAACGAATCAATATGTGTTATATTTTAAGGGTTTGATTGGCCAAAAGCTACAAGTAAAAGTGTCAAGCTAACAAAAAATGACAAATAGAGGGATGGAAAATGTATTATATCATTAGATTAGTGCATTTTAGGTGAGTTTAAACAAACTATAAGTTAAGCTATCAAACTGACAAATTGTATCAAATACAGGGAATTACGTATGTATTATGCCTTTATTGAAATTTGATTTACATAAGGATATCCAATAAAATTATTTAATAATAACTTTTTCTCTTCTTTAAAAGAAAAGAATTATTTGAAATAATTTCAAAGTTCCTACTAAGATTATGACGAGGACAATCATATTAAATGCTCATTACTCTTGGTTTAAAAAAATAATTAACAAACATTTATTGATTCAAATAATCAGAAATTTAAATTTTTTAAATAAAATTTTAATTTCAATTTTATATATATATATATATATATATATATAAAATGATGGCAATTTCAATTTTAAAATAATTAAAACTTGATGTCGTATGTATACATATATTTATTAGATAGTAGATACCTCTCTCAAATTGGAAAGCGAAAAAGGAATTAAGAGATTGAAGAAAGCGGCAGGCACATTGACAAGAAGATTTGAAGAAAATGTGATTGTAGTGTGCATCATATTGTGAGTTATGAGAGTAAAGCTTCAATTCCAATCTATTTTGTTTTGTTTTGTTTTATACTCAAAACGGGGAAAATTACCCGCGTTTCGCCGCGGGCAGCATTTAAATTTTATATTTTAACAATAATTGAAGCATTAATCAGTAGATGTAAAATTATACAATAATAAATTAATTATTTAAAATAATATTTTTTATTGTTCATGTAAGCAACTCATCCAAGAAAAAAAAATTGAATTCAGACAGTCCAAAAATCTATGGTCGCTAAAGCTGAAACAATTTCAAAAGTAGCATATTAATCCTTGCCAATAAGATAATATCAAATTGCATGATTGTAGTTCAAAAAAAATTTGCAAAGAATGATTGAAGTCATTTTATTTGTAAAGTATGCAATTTTTCTTTTAACAACGCATCCCATTTTGGGAGATTACAACAATTTTAACAACTATTACAAATTACAAATTATTACAATTAACTATAATATTTAGAGAATATATATATAAATCCTTGCAGGTGATATATATATTTTTATAAATAAAATATTCACTAATTAATGTAATTTTATTTTTATTTAAAATTTAAATGTAAGATAACAATTCTTAATTTAACATTTTCTTTAACTAAATTGTTCTTAAAAAATCGAAAAGTAAATACATTTAAAATGAGAATAATATTATTTTTCATCATTATCTTGATTATCAAGCCTGCAAAGAAAATTTAAAAAAAATTAACAACAAAAATTGTTATTACTCTAAAAGTAGCATATATATATGGAAAGAGAGAGAAACCTTATGCATGGTTTATCCCCAATATTATGCAACAATTTAAAAAAAAGTAGAAAATTATAATATCATCCAAGAGAAAAAATAAAAAAAAAATCACTAAACTTACAACTATAAAATCATATAATTAATAAAATTGCAAAACTAATCATTTAGCAAAGAGCAAGGAAAAATAATTGTCAAATTGTATAAATATAAAATTTTATTATTAAGAAACCATAATTCAATAGGCTGGATCATTTTATTCATGTCAAACTAACCATTATTCATCGGCTAAAGCATAAGATTGGATGAATGATAAACTCGTTATGATGGCTAAAAGTGTGAGCTTTTGCTTTTTGATTCAATACTACTTCGTTTCTTCTTCTGTTTCTCCTTAAAAGGTTTTCTAAATTTACAATCAATTAAAAGAAAGAATAAAAAATTAAAAAATAAGGTATTTTTTTCTCTTTTTCAAAAGAAAAAAAAACAACATGCAAATTACAAAATATAAAACAATTTAAACATAACAATCAAAATATATAACATGCACATCATAGATAGATCTATAACTAAAACACATATCCAAAGTAAAAATATTTTATAAGATATTGCTGCAAAATTTTAAAAATAAATCTCAAACATTAAAAACACCAAAATATCAAAATAAACAACACAGAAAAATGAAATTAAAAAAAAAGTATAGCTCTTTAAGGATATCAGGAAAATCAAAGCGCCAAGTAATCTGTCTCCATCCCTCTTTTGAAAAAATCATGAAGAATATTTAAATTTTTTAAACATAAAAATTAAATAAATATACTATAGATGAATAAATATATTAATATTTGGATAAATAAAATTATTTTTGTCAAGATTATAATTTGTGTTAGATTTTAAATAATTATTAAATTTAACTGAATTTGAATTAGAAAAAAATTATTAAAAAATATATATCTTTTAAGTCCAGCTATTTTATAATAAAATATTTGAACAATTAAATAATAAGCAAATATATTTTTTAATTAATAATTTTATTTTTATTATAAATATAATTATTTTTTTTAACAATATATAATTAATTTAGAATAAAAGTATTTTGGTATTTGTAATCCCGCCTTAGCCAGCAGAGATGGAATTAACATGGCAAGAAAACCAAATCTGGAAAAGCTACATATTGAGTTTTCCCAAAAAAAAAAAAAAAACTACATATTGAGACAGATGATAACGAAGTGGCACTGAAATTTTGAAACGGCGTCGTTTTCAGGAGGAACGCTTCTGAAGGTAAAAATCAGGTGGCATTTTTGTAAATAAGTATGAAATCAATGGCCTCAAAATACACAACATATGAACAGTGCAATTAATGTAAACGGTGGCAAAATTGTAAATAAAACAAAATCGGATAGCTTAATTATCACTATAGAAATACTGTAGAAATGTTGTTTCAGCTTTATATATATAAACTAGAAAGGTTACCCGCGCTTCGTTGCGGGACAGTGATATGTATATTTATGTACATTAAAATAAACTTATACAATAGAGAATCCAGATATTAAAATAGTATTTTAACACTAATGTTCTTAGGGCAAATTGTCCAAGAGAAAAGAAATTTGAAGAGAAAATACATTAAAAATAAAAATAAAAAAAATCATTTTTTTTTTCTCTTCATTTGGGTCATCTAACTTGCAAAGAAGAAAAAACAAAATCAAAATGTAAAAAAATCAGAAGGGAAAAAACTAAAAACTGAAAAAAAAAACTCTTAACAGATGCAAATACACTAAAAGAAGAACACAAATATTTTAAAAATTGCAGTAATAAAATTAAACAGCAGATAAACATGTATATCATATCATATATATATATATATATATATATAGACACACACACATATACTTTTACATGAAAAAACCAAAAAACCATTTATCCAAGGCAAACAAAGGAAACCAAAAAAAAGATTCAAAAATAATAATAGAAAGATGAACAAATAAGCATGCAAGTCTAGATAATTGTTCAAGTTAGAAATGAACTTACATGCAAACAACAGATGGACTTGCATGCAATATTTTACTAATGTGTAAGTTTTATTTTGTCTATTTAAACTAAACCCAGACATGCAAGTTTAAGAGATGGACTTGCATGTAAATACACAATCAGAAAATGGAGCCTCAGTAATTTTTTTTTTTTTACCTCCTAAAGAAATGCAAACACGCATGCAACTACATATCTAATTACCCCACAACAGAAAATAAAGGATCCACCTTTTATATTTAAACTGACAGAACAATCCAGCACTAAAATAATAGTTTTTTTTTTTCACTCTCACAAAAAATAAGCATCAATACTTTTCATTTGTTCTAAAAAAGTCAAGAACATATGTGAATACAAATTGAATCACACCTTGACAGGACATAAATTAGAGAGCCAATTTGAAAAGCAACAGAATGCATTTATTCTTATCTAAAAAAAAGACATGAAAATCATAAATATATGCTTAATTACACCGATACAAACCATCCTAGTTCAGAATCCAAGTTTAAATATTTAAATACACATAAAACCAACAAAAATCAAAATTTAATTAATGCATGCAATAAGGAGACATGCGTTATGCATAAGATGCAGAATATTCAACATGCAGGTTGCTAAACCATCATCCATAACATGCAAAGAGCAAAACAAACCCCGGCACACAACAGACAATTAAAAAAAAAAGACATAGTGGAAGAAGGAAATAGATTCAAAAGAGAAAACGGAGGTTCCATACAAAATTGAGAGAATAATAATTTTTAGACAACAACTATCACAACAATAAATCTGGCAGAAAAATTGAAAATAATGGGAAAATGACCAAAACAACAACTAATCATCACCTGTAAAATTTAGGGTTTTTCAAAAATCGAGAAGCAAGCACGCCAATTTATTTTTTTTCCTAGGAAAATCATTTAGAAAACAAAGTTATACGCTAGCAATTCAAATACTATAACATACAACTTAATTAACACAAAATTTAAATTAAAAAATTTAACCTCCCAAGTAGCTGTCTTCCAAGGTCCATCAATTCAACATCATACTTGTTACCATCATGACCAAACTCCAAAATCTACAAAATAAAATCATTTAATTGAAAAGAATCAATCCAAAACAAAAGAAAATGAAAAGAGAAAGTAGTGAATTTAATTTTGAAATCAGCTTGCACCAAATCAATCCGCGATTGCATTTCATCGAAATTAGCTACCAGTTTTATGAACAATCCTTCTCTGCAAAATAAAAAAAAATAATTAATTAAATGCTATAACATTAAAAAAACTTTAAAAAAAAAGAACATGAATCCTAAACCCTAAAAGAGCCGAGGTTTAAAAAAAAGCAAATTTTAAATCTGGAGAAGTAGAGTTCCTCAAAAAAAAAATCTAGAGAAGTAGAGAAGAAGGGGGGTGGTGGCTGTGAATCCATGAGGCAAGAAGAAAACAGTCATGAAATTAAGGTTGGAGGAGTAGAGTGCCTCAAAAAAAAATCAGGAGAATTATTGACAAAAAAACAATCTGGAGAAGTAGAGAAGAAGGGGGCGACGGAAGTGAATCTCTAATGAAAGAAGAAAACAATAGTGGGAATTAGAGTTTTGTTAACCTAATAACAAAATGACAATATTATCCGAAAGAGATGCACCGTTTTTTATCAGTTTAAGGGTATATATGTCCTTTATTTAAAACGGTGCTGTTTTGTTCATGAGCTATTGTTTGCTAAATGTGATGGCAAAATTGATATATGTGTAAAATCGAGGGGCACACTGTCACGACCCAAACCCATAGGTCCGTGACCGGTACTAGGGAATGGGAATACTTAAAGTACCCGAAATCCATAGTAAGCCTTAAAAATTTTTTCTCGAAATTAAAACATTAAACAACATACTTAAAATTACCATGCAGAAATATCTCATCCACAAATCATAAATATTCAAATGCAAAACATAAATATTCAAGCTTCATAATTAAAGTATTCTACAAATACAATAATATATATACTTTGAAATATGGAATTAACATTAAAATCCTTTATGTACTCACTTAAATCATTTAGATTACTCAATTAATAAATTACAACAACAAATATATATATAAATGCCTAGTATTTTCAAAAATTCACTAGAATTAGAAAAAAAATACATAAATTACTACTTAGCTAATAATTAATAATTTTCGTCCATAATAAATAAAATAACCATATACATTCTAATTTTAATTAAAATCTAACAAAAACCCATTTAACTCAAATATACATATATATATACATATTCCAAAAATTTAGTTAAATATTCAATAAATGTGCATAAATACTACTTAGCTAATAAAACCCAATTTATGCTTCTAATAATTAAAAGTAACTATATAAATAATATTTAGTTAAAATTTATTAAAATCATTTTAACTAAAATATATTTGTATATACTTTAAAAATCTTAATAATTCGAAATAAATTTCTAAAAAATTAAAACTAACTTAAAAAAATGAATAATAAATAACTTAACTACTAATTAATCTAATAAACATTATTCAAATCAATTTACATAATAAATCCATAAATCAAAGTTTCAATAATTATACAAAAATATGCACTTGGTTAATAAAACTCGATTTAGGCTCCTAATAATTAAAACTAACTATACGAATAATATTTAACTCAATTTATCAAAATTAATTAAACTAAAATATATTTATATATACTTTAAAATAAATTCTAATAATTCAAAATAAATTCCTAAAAATCAAATTAACCTAGAAAATAAATAATACTCAACTAATCATCAATATAAACCAAAAATCATCAA
>CATIWK010142753.1:0-12385 GCA_949634005.1 Mallotus japonicus | reverse complement strand
CTATAATTTCTGACTTGTAAGAGCATGTTTGAGTGTACCTTCATCGAAAGGTCATTTTTTTCTTTTTATTGTTTTATCATTTTGTCACTTTAGTGCTTTAACTATGACTTTTTCAAGTCTTTGTATTTTACCAAATTTGTTCAAGTATTGCCATGTTTCCTTTCATTATTGTCTTGTTGCTTAATTACATTTCCCTACAAAGAAAACCATAAACTTTTAATGAGCATTTATTCTAATTTTGAGCAATGATTCTTAGTCAGCATATATTTGGACTTCCCTTTTCTTGTTATTGTTCTTGTTACATTACTTTATAGGTGCCTTTCATCTTTATACGCTCGGATTTTAGTTAGCATTTGTTCTACTTCTAAACAATGATTCTTAGCCAGGGTACATCCTAGATTCCCTTTTGTTTTACTGCTTCTATTATTTTGATGCTTCTTGCTCTTGTACATTTATATTTTGTCTTGTTGTTACTCCAATTGTACTTTCCTATAAAATAAATAATAAAATAATTTTAGTGAGTATTTGTCTATCTTCAAAAAATAATTATTAGCCAGAGTGTATTTTGACTTCCCTTTTACTGACTTGTCTTTATTATATTGATGCTTTTTGTTCTTTTTTGTTTGCATTTCACTCTATCTATATGTGTTGTTGTATTTTCTTACAAAATAAATAATAAAGGAATTTTATTTAGTATTTTTTCTATTGTTTGACAATGATTCTTACCTAAAGTGCCTTTTGACTTCTTTTTTATTGTCTTTACGGTTTATGCTGGGAGGACTTTGCACTCTTGATCTTGGCTGGTGGTCTTGTTGGGGTAGAGGTATAGTATCGAGAGTTTCCTTTCACTTATATTTTAGGGAGATAGCCACCATTTCATTTTAATTTCACTGCCATCACCAACTTACCAATGTAAAAGTATATTTTGATGTCCCATTAAATCCATAATAGCCGATGTTGGAGCTGTTCAAATATCGATTGCAGGTCTAGCGGGGCTCCGACAATTTCAGCAGTCATGAGTTTTTACTTGTATTTGAGGGGACTAGACTCTTGTGTTGGGTTTCATGACACTAAATACAGTGGAAATTTAAAATTTTTATCACAAACACTAACCAGGATCCATGTAATTCGATTAACTGATTTAATTAGGGTTTCCAAAACCTTACCACAAACACAAGTAGAAGCAAGATTGCTGGAAGGGAGAGAGGAGGTTCACATCGGTGACACCCTACCTCGAGCTTTTTGCTTTCTTTGATCAGATTGAGACGTCTCCAAAAGGATGCATCCTCTACTGGTATCCACACGAACAACCCTTGAATCAAAATGAATCTATGTGTGCTAGCACCTTTCTTGATTGTCTCACAATTCAACAATAAAAGAACTCTGTATTTCATTTTCTCTCCCTTTTAAGAAAACGAAACACAGAGTTCATTCGTTCTTGAGTTGTGAGACAATCAAGAAAGGTGCTAGCACACATATAAATTTTTTTTGAAGGTCTGTTTGTGTGGACACTAGTAGAGGATGCATCCTTTTGGAGACGTCTTAATCCGATCAAAGAAAGCGAAAAGCTTGAGGTAGGGTGTCACCGGTGCGAACCCCCTCTCTCCCTTCCAGCAATATTGCCTCTACTTGCGTTTGTGGTAAGGTTTTGGAAACCCTAAATTAATCGGTTAATTGAATTACATGGATCTTGGTTCAGGTTTCTGATAAAAAATTTTAAATTTTCGTTGTGTTTTGTATCAAGAAACCTAACAACCTGTACCTCTACCAAATCCAGAAGTCCTTCCTCCTCTACCAGCTGTGATTTGGACTTTTCTACCAATACTAGTGCCAAACTGTATAAGGTTAGGACAATCCCTCCTAATGTGCCTGGATCCACCACACTCAAAACACTGGATAATCCTCTTCGTACTATCTCCTCCCTCGTGTACACGGCCACAAGTGGTACAAGGTGTGGTCCTTTTGAATGAACTACCTGCACTGGCAATAGGTTGTCTCACAGAGCTCTGACTGAACTAAGAGGACTGTGGTCTATAAGTGCCTGACCAAGTCCAAGGCCCTCTACTGCCTCTTAATCCTCCTGTCTTTAATCTTTCTTGAGATGTACTAGCTCTCTTATTAAATCCCCTTTGCTTCCCTATCCAAACTGGAGCCTTTAATTTACCTTCTTGTTCTATTTCTTCTCTCAACTTTTCTTTCTCCATTGCCTTTTCAACCCATCCCCTCAAATTCTAGCCTTCATATAATGATAATTCATTCTTCAATACAGTCTGCAAGCCCTCTTTAAACTTGTAACATTTCTGAGCTTAAGTTGGGAAAATATCTAAAGCATACTTGTAAAACTCTTCAAATTTATCCACATATTCTTGCACTGACATTGCCCCTTATTTCAAAGCAATGAACTCATTCTGTCTTTCAGCTTTGAATGCGTCTGTTAAGTATTCCCTACAAAATTCAACCTTAAACACATCCCAAGTTAACTAACCTCCATGCAATAATCTAACCCGTGCAAACCAAGCATCTTCCATATCATGTAGAACGCCATACACATTGCCAACTTTCTGTGCTTCAGTTAATGCAAAAGTATAAAAGGCTTTCTCTATAGCTCTCAACCATTGTCTGCCTCCCGAGAATCAACAAAGCCATGAAAGTTGAATGCCCCACATTTCTTAGCATGCTCAATTATATTACTAGGCCTTCTCATCTATTCTTAAGCTGTTAATGTAGCAATGATAATCTCTGCTAGCACTCTTGGATCAAGCTGCAAAACATGCATAACAGGGGGTAAGGGAGGTGGAGGTTGCTCAACAATAGTGGTCATAGCCTCAGAATCTATCTCAAGATCGGCACAACCCCTAGACTCTTCCAATTCACTACCCCGTTGGCCAACTCTCCCTCGTCGAGGTGCCCTATAATGATTCCTTCTTGGTGGAATCCTATAACTATAACAAAAGCATTTTAATTTTTTCATCAAACATCAGTAACAACATAGTTTAAAGGACTATTTAGCTTTGATACTAAAAATGTCACACCTTGTCTCACATAGCCTGAGATGGATATTTAAAACCAACCATCAACAAACCATTTAATTAAATCCAATTATATTATATTTGGAATTACATATGCTAAAAGGATTGAAAACAATCTCTTAGAATTATTTGATATTATTCATGTGGAGTATTTAGAAAATAAGAAATTTGCAATTTGTTTTATAAGAACTATGACATCAGATAATTGAGTAATAGAGGAAATCACATTCTTTAAAACTAGATTGATACTCAAATTTTGTAAACTAGAAATATAGCAGCGAATATCATTAAAGCGGTATAAACACATGTTTAAAAATAATTACTTTACATATATAGTCTAGCCCCCATTATTGACTTCAGTGTATATACTTTATAATACTTATCGAAACAATATTAAGAAACAAAATACAAGGCTTCTCTAACGATGTTGGCCAACATTACTCTGACTTCTATCCACACTCACTCAACTCTGATCACCAACTATCAAGCCCTGTTATCTGAAAATATTTATAATAAACCAAACACATTAAATGTTTCAAATCAGCATACTAAAGTAATTAAAATCAAAATTATAATCCACTTGAAATATCAAGGCTATTATTGCCTTAAAACTTATGCAAAGCTCAGCAGAATAAAATACAATCTTTTCAATCATTAATATAACCTTTAACAAGTATTAACCATCCCTACATTAAGTATCACAGTTAGGCCATAACATACAGGCCATCACAAAATCACTCTCTAGGCACACTTGAAGGCTAACCCTTCAACCATATTAGCACGGAACGACCCTTCTCCCTTCACCGTCCTGCAATTAAGTGCCCCGTTGTTTATTGCGCAATAACAACCAATATAATCACCTCAACACATTTACACAACTCATATAGGGTGGTAATACATAAACCAAATGCCATTTTCACCAAATAATCAATCAAAACAACATTATCGTATTTATAGTTCAATAAGCATTCAAAATCAAACAATCTTCATCATAGTTCAAGAAGTGAAATCATGTTGAGCATAAGCTCATTTTAATCACCAAGTAACCAAAAGGATCTCAATTTAGATCACAAAGCAAAACTTATAGAAATAACACATTTAATTCATATACTTGAAACCTTTAAAGCTTAAAACTTAGACATATGATTCAAGTAGCATAAGGATGAATTGAAATCATTTATAATACCTCAATTCAGGTTCATTAAACAACATTAAAAAGCTCATTTTATTGCTACTATAAAAGGTATTAAAGGGCTTGAACATCTACTCACAAAATAACTTTTAAAACTAACACAACCGATTCACCATTTTGCTTAATTTGTACCAGCACCTTCCTTTCCTTTTCTAGCACCTAAAACATGGAATTTCATTTACAAATCATCAATATAACAATCTCACATACTCCCCTAATCATGCAGCCCCCAAATGATGTGCAAAACATGCAAACCAATTCAATTCCTCAAATCTGACCCATTAACTTTAAAAGGGCTGTTTTCAAGCCTAATTTGAAAAATTGGTCAAACCTGTAGAAAATGAATTTGAAGCTCAAATTTGAATCAGCCTTAGAAATATATGTCCACTAAATTCTGTAAAAAAAATTTCGCTTCATTTGGACAACTATAGAGCGAGATATAGATATCTAAACACAACTAGATCAATTTCTCGAGCTGATTGAGCATTAAAATGTTTCCTCTTATTACACTAACATAAAGACCGAATCAAATCAAGCTCAAAGAGGAACAATTTTAGATAACTCTTCAAAGTTTCCATATCATCAAAGACATTCAATTTGAAGCTTCCTAGCTCAAGATAAGATTAAAATAATAAGACTCAAAAACCAGGTGCTTAAAACCCGAATTCTGCATGTTATAAATCCTAACTCAATTCAACCAAAACAATAAAATTACTTACCAATTCAATCAATACATCCTTAGGAAAGATGATTAATGGCATGAAATTGATTTAGATCTTCAAATCCCTCTTGTATAAACCAGCTCAACTTGAAGAATTTAGGATTTCACTCTAACTCTCTTTTCTTTTCTCTTCCTTTCTCTTCTTTTCTTTTTCTTTTCCTTAACAATTAAGGCTGCTCCCTAAAGCCACGAATTTAAGGAAGTTTTCAGATCCAATTTGGATAGATTTATCATAAAATATTCACTTAAGCCCTTAATAAAATGGCTTTGTAACCTATAGAACCTCAAGCTTTCAATTGTGCATTTTAGCACGACTATTTGCTTCAATTAAGTCGTTATCATCCTAACCTTTTTAATTCACACTCTTCACTTCAATTTTACTCCTAATCCCTTTTATTCACTCAATTTCACTCAATTTGAGTGTCATCAAAATTTAAAAATTCTTACTCTTTGATCGAGTACAAGTCATGGCTTAACCCGATACACTAGTCTAACTATATATACACTAGCTTATTCTTAAATTCAATCAATATGTATGTAAATGCAATGCAATATTGTAAGCACCCAATTTTCTGGATGATTTGAGTTTGGATGCGACAGAGGACCCATTGATGAAAATCAACTGTTAAATTAGATATATTGGATATGATTTATTGATTTTGAATTAAATTATAAATTATTTTTAAATTTTATTTATTTATTTAATTACATTTTTTTAAACAAATTTTCAAAAAAAAATAAAAAAAAGAAGAGAATAAATTTTCAAAAAAAAAAAAAAGAGAAATGGACCGAAATTGGCCCAAGATTTGTTTCAAATAACTTTAAATGGCCAACAAATGGCCTTGATTGGCCAAAACAATTTAATTTGGCCGTGAGTGGCCATTCTCATCAAAATTAATTGATCACGTCCGTAATTTTTTTTATTGATTTATTCTTTTTTAATTAGTTGTTATTTTTGTAAACAAATTGATAAATATTTTTTTATTAGATAAATAATAAAAATAAATAGTTTTTGTTCTATATCCAACCTAGGGTTACAGGGTGTTTTGTTTATAAATACATAATTTTTTCTTTTTTAGGGGGATGGCTGGCTTCCATCAACAGTGATCACATTCTGAAGGGAATCAATATTGCATCCATCAAATCATCTCTTTATCTACTCCTTTATCTTTTGGCACAATACATACACAACCCCCTGAACTTGGCAGTTTTTGCCATTTAGCCACCTAAAATTACATCCATTTGAACACCTTAACTTGACAAAAACATAACTTATGAACCGCTCCCCGTCCAATAAGAAAACAAAAGAAGCGAGTGTTTTACAATTTCTACATGACTATCACCTAAGCATGACACGTATGAAAGCAAAAACTACCCAAACCATCATATACCACTACCCAAACCATCATCCTTTGCACTAAAGAAGCTTTTGGCATTTCATCAAATAAGTGATGAGCATAATTTAAAGACATCAAAATGAAAGAAATTCTCAACACCAAAAACCATGAAAATTTGTAAAAAAAATAAAGTTTCGCCCTAAGAAACAATGAAGACATCAATCAAAAAATCAAATTCTAAATAACATTAAATTAACCTTAAAATCTTAAACTTCTTCCAAGCAAATCCAGCTTTTTCCCCAATTCAAGTTACCCACGTTTGAGGAACTTTGACTTGTATAAGTCGTGTTCTTGGGCTGGGAGAGCTAACTAAATTTGCCGATGGGCGGAATCAGGAGAGCACAAGTGAGGCAGTGAATGCATATTATTCAGTAGCTTTAATGGGACTAGCCTACGGAGACACCCATCTCATTGCCACTGGATCAATGCTTACTGCAATGGAGATTCATGCCGCATAGACATGGTGGCATGTTAGAGAGGTTGATAATTTGTATGAAGAAGACTTCACTAGAGAAAACAGGGTGGTGGGTGTTTTGTGGAATAACAAGAGAGACATCGGCCTTTGGTTTGCCCCACCTGACTGGAAAGAGTGTAGGCTTGGAATTCAATTGTTACCAATGTTGCCCATCTCTGAGGTTTTGTTCTTTGATGTGGGATTTGTGAGGGAGCTCGTCAACTAGACATTACCACCTTTAGGAAGACAATGAGTAGGTGAGGGGTGGAAAGGATTTGTCTATGCCTTGGAAGGGATATATGACAAAGGAAGTGCTTTAGAGAAGATCAAAAACTTGAATGGCCATGATGATGGTTTTAGGTAGCGAGGATGATGACGACGACGGTGGTGGCGGTGATATCGTTCATTTTTATAAGATGCAGCAAGTAAGAGATTTAGGTTTTTTTTTTTTTAACAAAGTTAGAAAATTTTGTTAACTTTTTCTGACATTTACGTCCATGTGGTCAATTTTTTTACACGTCAGATCGCGTCCATGACATGCTCTTGGCTCTGGTTTATGATGTGTGAAGTAGGTCCAAAATAGAAGTTCATACATGAAATAGGAAAAAAAAAAATTCATACGTGAAATTGACCAATATAATAAAGTTCATAGGTGAAAGAAGATATTTGGCCAAATTTAAAATAGCTCCAATACTTTTTATATTTTTTTAATTATACCTTCTTTTATATTTTCTTTCAACAAAAAAAATTTATCCCTTATACTACAATCTCCAATCCTTTTAATTCCTCTCCACTTCCCTATGGCCAAAACCATTTTCTTTCAATAAAAAAATTTGTCCCTTCTACTACAATCTCCAATCCTTTTAATTCCTATCCACTTCCCTATTGCCAAAACCCTAATCTTTTCATCTCCCTTATTCATTGGAATGCCTCTCCCTCTACTGCAAGTTCTCGCTATGGGGGGTTTCATTCATTACTGCTCCCTGACCGAAGATTCATTTAGCACTGGATCATTGCAGCTAATGCACAACTCAAAAACCCATTAATTCCCATCGCAACAATTGCATCGAAAAGCTCAAAACTTCCTTCCAATCGCATGGAATCTATGGTTCTTCGCATTTTTCTGTTTCAGCTGAACAAATCCAGTGGTCTGGTCGTAACCCATCTCTACGATGTCGTCCAGAGGTAATAGTCCCTTCGACAGCCGTATCTCCTCCATAAGCTCCATTGATTTTTGCTTGCAGAGGGCTTCTCCATGGTAGATCTCCTCTTTATCTTTGTGATTTCTGCTATTTAGTCTCTGCTTAAAACTTAGGTTGATGTGTACTAACTTCAACTGCAACTAAATGGGTATGGGTGTGTTGATGTGATTTTTGAACTGGTATTGTTGAACTTTGTGATTCTTTAGTTCTTCCCTTTATTTCAAAAAAAAAAGAACCTGCTATGTAACTGAACGTTAACGCGTAGGTCCACCGTCTGCGGGTTTGGAGTTGACGTATACAGTAATTAAGCACAACCATTTTTACAAAGTTTTGAGCTTTGGTTGGTTGTTGTAGTGGATCTGCTGAAGAATCTGGCCATGTAGTTCTTTGCTATCGGGAAAAAGAATAGGAGGAGAGCTAGTGATAGATAGTTTTGAGTAATAGAAGAAGAAAGAAATGGATTTTGATGAGCACGAAGAGCAAGAAGAAGAAATGGACATGGGGGTTCCACCAGCTAAAGGCCATTTTTTTTTCTTAGCCATTTTATTTTTATTTACAAATTTTTATATTAAAATTTGTCCCCAAAATTTGTTGCCTTGATTAAAAAAATATTTGTATATACAGAAGTAATATTATATCAATCTTCATTTATATATCTCTCTATCACTCTTTGTTGCTCAGGTAGAAGGAGGGACAAATTTTTTTTGTTGAAAGAAAATGTAGAAGAAGGTATAATTGAAAAATATAAAAAGTACTGGAGCTATTTTAAACTTTGCCACACATTTATATTCTTTATTTTCATTTAAAAAATGTTTTATGTGATTTGTGGGTCCCATTGTCGTCCACTTCAGCAAGACTTATCTGGGATTTGACGGTATGACGGAATGAGGGGCTCTAATGGTTGATTTTTAAAATTTTTGTGCTTAATTGAGCCTAAAAAAAGATAGATGGCTTATTTGAGCCTCAGTATAAATATGGAGGGCTTTTTTGACCCTTTGCCCCAAAAAAAAACCCATGGGTCAAAATTGGCCATTAGTGATATTATCCTTTTTAAAAAATAATTGGTTTTCTTACATAAAAATATGAATATTTAGTATCAAAAGCATTAAAATATCCAAATCTTGTTTTGAATTATTGGTACTGAATTGTTTTAAAAACTCAAAATTCACCGAGCTTTCCTAAAAAAAATAAAATAAAATGGTACGAAATAAAAATTTGTAAATTTAGAACAAAAATATAAATTATACTTTTGAAATTATCAAAGGCTAATAAAAAAATCACCTTAAAAATTTTTAATTTTAAAATTAAAAAATATATACATGTATATTCTAAAACTTTTTAATTAATTTTTGAATTTCTCTTACTCATAATTAGCCTTAAAATTGAGGATGGATGATAATATAAAAATGGGGTAAGGTTCATTTTTGCCCCTAATGTTTTTACCGAGACTCAAATAAGCCCCTGATCGAATTTTAGGTACAAAAAAACTAGGGTTTTTCGTTTTTGAGCTTTTTAAGCCCCTCTCTAACGGATGCCAAATTTAGACACCAAACTCCGTCAGAAAGGCAACCCCACACCAGCCACGTCAGAAAGCCATTCTCGTTCCTGTAAAGTGAAATATTTTGGCACTATTCTTCAATCACCCCTCTGCATGTTGAAGAGAGGTAAAAAAATCCTATGGCTCTCTTCTGATCAATATCCGCCTCAAAATCTTATTCCTTCAAGCCGCTGACCCTCAGTATCCTCCTAATAAGGTCATGATTTGGGACGATCATCAAAGCCGCTGCATCAGTGAGCTCTCAGTTAGGTCTGAGTGGGGTGAAGGATGTGAGGGATGCTGTTGACGGTGCTAAGAAGCTTACCAGCAAACTCGATTTGTTTCTCTCTTGGCCGTCATCGAAGATGGTACACAGATCACAGGTAGTTGTTGTGGTGGTGGAGATCCGAAGTCGACGACGGCACCAGTGGAAATTTGGAAATTGGAAATTTGGAACAGAATTGGGAAGAGCGGCAATACCTCCACTTCGGTCTAGTCTCTTAAACCACCCCCAAGCCTCTTGGGATTGCTTTTTACAGTTTTTGTGAGTAATCTGAAATGAGAGAAAAATGTTTTATTGATTTATTTATTTATTTTTGGTTCTAAAAGAAAAGATGTAGAGAGATCGACTGGGGATAGTTAATAATGCCTCTCAATCTCACCGTAAAGTTGAATTCCAGAAGAAGAAGAAGAAGAAGAATTGGGTTTCCTAGTTATGTCGTCATAATAACAATAGATTCCGGTGGTGCGAGGACCATCTACAACTAGCAAATGACGACGTCGGCGCTCATGATGATAACTGGATAAGCCTATGAAACGATTGCGAAACTGAGTTAGGTGCGAGAGCTGATGATGGCTGCATAAACAGGAGCTTGGCAGGAGCTTTTTGATTTGCTAAATCTTTCAGTGTATGCCTCTTTACTCTTCCAATATATCATTTGTGTGATCATTGATCTCTCACCAATTACTTGTACATGCATTGTTAGAATTATTTTTAGTGGATGAAATGAAAGTTGCTGCAGATGTTGAGACGGTGCTCGATGAGCTTGATTTGAGAAAGGTGTATATTGTTGGTGGGTTAGTGGATAGGAATCAGTAGGAAAGGGTTAACTTTGAAGAAAGCATAAGAGCAAGGAATATTTTTGAAAACAAGAGAAGAAAACAGAGCAAAGAGAGCGAAGAAGAAATTTGATTAAATTTTATGTAAGAAAAGATGCAAAAATTGATTTTGGGGTTTTGCTTTATGGCGTTTTGAAGGGAGGGAAACCTGATATAGATTAATACACGCAATTGCCAAACCATACTTCCAGTAAGGCAAAAATATTCATATTGCAATTGTTAAATTGGATGGCTTTTTTAATTAATTTTTTTGCAATTCCAATGAGGATTGAATTGGGGAAGAGGTGACTAATCTACAATTCCTACTTTTGAAAGGAATGATTTTGGATTAATCTGCTTGTTTGGTTTATTTTGTATGGTCTAGAAATAGATTTCTTTTGTGAAAGTCATGTAGTTTTTGGATTTATTTTCATGCCCACAAAGGTGCTTGATAAAAGCACTACTACTGTGTTACAGGTGACCTTGTTTCAATTTTGTCTAGGTGATTGTGGCGGAGCTTTCTAAGCATTTCAATTTTTGCAGAATAAACACATCCATGAAGCTTCAGTTCCTGCAGCAATAGCCAAACTACCAAATACCCAAGCCAAGAAATGGAGGCACTCGAAGACGGTAATTGTTGCAATCACCATAGGTATAACTGGCATGATCATGGTGTTAATCCTCGTTGGCTTCACAATTTTCTGGTATTGTGGAAGAGCAAGATCAGAAATGCCACGAACGACTTTGACAGAATATTCAAAGGATTGGAAGGAGAATGGGTGGCTGATATGGGGTTCAACTACCACGTCACTTGTCTTGTTGACGGAGTTTGGAAAAAAATTTGACATCCGTTAAGGAGGGGCTTGAAA
Organism: Mallotus japonicus; assembly: GCA_949634005.1. Classification (NCBI taxonomy): domain Eukaryota; kingdom Viridiplantae; phylum Streptophyta; class Magnoliopsida; order Malpighiales; family Euphorbiaceae; genus Mallotus; species Mallotus japonicus. The sequence goes on along the minus strand of CATIWK010142753.1, from coordinate 886 downwards.
AGCTCAAAAACAAAAAACCCAAAGTTTTTTTGTACCTAAAATTCGATTAGGAACTTATTTGAGCCCCCCTAAAAACATTAGGGGAAAAAATGAACCTTATCCCTATAAAAATTGAGAAGGTACGTAAATATAAATACGGAGAACTAACACTCAATCCTCTAAATTGAAGTACACCTGAAAAAATCTCACCTCTTGACATATACAACAAATGAAAATTTTCATAATTAAAATTTTAAAGTGCATTTTAATTTTTAAATACGGATACTTCAGATAAAAAAACATTCCATAATTAAAAGACTGAGCTTCTAATAAAAAATGGTCTCACACTATTAATATCATCCGTCTTAAGATTTATTGAACTATTTACAGGTCTTAAAGTTTTCCAAATCCAAATATAAAATAAAAACCAATACTTTTTTTTTTTTTTGGAAATTTATCATGGCATTGAAGAAGAACCGAAATACAACAATAAGCGAGTTCAAAGGAACTCAGAACCAAAATAGGAGTCATTTACATGCACAACTTCTAGCCAAGAGGGGTAACTACAGCAGTTACCACTATGTAGTCTCCCAAAGAAACTCAAGATGCTTAGTACATCAAGTTTCTAAAAAGACGAGGCTAAACAAAGAAAACTAATGAAAAGGAACAAAGAGCAGCAGTCCTAAACTAATTGAACCCTTGAGCCTTTAGCCAAATGGTTAAGGCTTAAGGGTGTGGAGTGGGAGGTTGGGGGTTCAATCCCCCACTCCCCCCCTAACCTCCTCTCCACTAAATCCTAGGGACAAATGTCCCTCAGGTGTTTAAATGTTGAGCTACCCGCCTAGGACTGGTAGCCTCTGGGGCCAGCCACGGGGTCGGTTCCATTTAGAGGTTAATCCTCCATTCT
>CATIWK010142752.1:0-21839 GCA_949634005.1 Mallotus japonicus | reverse complement strand
TTTAAAAACTTCATAAATTTATATTTTGAATCCAATTTCATCAATTTTCATTGTTATTCGAACTAATTTTTATTAATCAACATTAAAGTTATACTTGATTTTGATTTTTTGGACTTAATTGTAACAATTCTTTGAAAAAGGGCTTAATTCTTTGAGGAAGGGTCCAATATGCTCGAATTCTTAAAGATTAAGTTCCACTTTTTAAAAAAAAGTTTTTTAGGGTCCAATGTGCACTTTAGCTCATTGTTCAGGGTCCAAATTGCACCTTTTCCCATGAATTTATATGTGTTCTATTGAATTGTATAATTTATTCAGTAAGAGGCTTTTCAACTCAAATGTTTAAAATGAAAATTTTGAATGTGCTTTATTTAATTTAAGATAGCAATTCAAGCGAAGAAAAGTTTGGATTCATTTAAATAAAGTCTCGAGTTTGAGTTTTATATAGAGAAAATAGATTCTTGAGAAAATTTTGTCCTCCTTGTAGATTTACCAGACTCAAATTTCAAAATAATTGAAACTCTTATAACTACTGGATATAGATCATATGAAAAAAAAAAAAATCAATTAATCGGATTTATAATAGGATGTTATTTTATATTCAATTAATGATTTGTGGGACTCATTTCATACATTCACATATAACAGCAAGCATACAAGAAAATAGGTACAAAACATACTTTGCAAATTAATTACTTTTTTTTTATAAATTAATTAGATTTCAAGTGAAATTTGAAGAATTTTATAATTTCTGAAACTATTTTACTATTATTTACTTGTACATGTTGGAATTAAAACTCATTAATTATTGAATCCAATATTCAAATTTTATGTAGAAATTTTTGCTTTTATATTTTAATTTTCCTTTGATTGTTTGTCATGTGTGAAAATTTTTAGTATTATTTTTTTTATTAATAATAAAATCAAATGATCTTAACATGAATAGGTTGTATAATAGAGGAGCTTTTTTTTCATTTTAATTAGATAAAAATTGATTTTATAGATGAATAATGGTAGAATTCGAATTTTAGACATTGAATTACCTTTAAAGAAAAATAACTGCCATTAATTTCTTAATATATATTATTTTTATTGACAAAGAAAGTTATAAAGAGTAGAAAAGGAAAATTCTAGAGTTATTTTGATTTTTATTTACTTTCATTTTACTTTATTTTATTCACCATTTGATGAAAATGTATTTTCTCATCCAATGGTGGTTATTAACAAAGTACATTTTACTTTGTAAAAATCAAAATAACTCTAGAATGCACCAGTAGAAAATTATATGAATCAAACCTGCAAAGGCAAATAAAAATTAAAAAAAATCAGAACAAGTGAGCTTAAGATTGGAGAAAAAGGCAACAGAAAAATGTAGATAAAATGCTCACGGCTGATGACTCTGATTAATTGGCTTTTTCTGAGCACAAAACCTAACTTTCACGATGTGCTGCTAAACTATAAATAAAAATATGACATTGACAACCAACCCTTCATCTCCATGAAATGTTAGCATCATTCTAACGTAATATGTCTATTATTTCTCCAAATTGATCATCCCCACTACTCCTACCCTCTTCTTCTCCATTAAATGAAGTCACATAAAGGTGGGTCTTTTTGTTCTTTTCTTTCCTTGATTTGTTCTTGATAATTTTTATCCGTTTGATCATTTCGTTCCAGTGTGAGTTCAACAGAAAATCTCAATGCTATGGTGGTTTAATTTTCATGCATCATGCTAGTATATATATATATATTCTTCATTGGAAAATGGAAATTTTATATGCGAGGAGATTCGAATGTTACATCGTTTGTTTTGCAATAATAATATTTTTACACTCAAATTAAGAAATTGATTTAGTAATGTAGACGTTTTCTTTCTTTTCTTTTTAATTTTTTTTATTTATTTGTGAGTGAGATGATAGTTTAATGGCATATGATTCAAATAATAGTAAACTATTATTTGATTATATTTAATCTGATTCGTTTGGAATAAGACGACAAAAATAGTAAAAGTCTCTTAAAAACTAATTTAATATAACTGTATATATCATGATTTAAATATAAAATATCATTTAAATAAAAATAATTTTACATTTGATGCACCTGATATTCGGGATCCCGACTGATTCGGATTCGATTCGAGTAGGACTCTAAAGGGCGGCAAAGGTATCCTTATAAGTATTTAATGCTTATGCATATGATAGATCTTGAACCCGAAACTTAATTTAAGCTGCATCAGATCCCAACTATCTGACCTGACACTTATAATTTAAATAAAAATAATTTTAGGTTCGATCACAAAGGAATCCCTTTTTTTTTTTGCTGTTTTTTATATATTGGATGATTGTGATGAGCCCACTTGGCATATTTCAACATTGATGCTCTCTATCTATTTATGTGAATGGTCCATAACTAATATGCTACTTGTAATTCACAAAAAGGTACCAAAAGAAAGCACATTACAAGGGAAGTGTAAGAGAAAGATGAACTTTTTATGGCATTGGAAATTTGATAAGATTATTGTAATGTCTAACTAACAATGGCTTTATTAAATAGAATTCCTCCTCCGCCCCCCCCAAAAAAAGAGAAAAAATTAAAAATTCTTTAGCAAGATTTATAGAACAAAATAGATGAGGAAAAAAGGAATATAACTTGATTCTCAATGATCACCAATAATAGAGGAACAAAGTCATTATGAATTAAAACTACTATACCTTATGTTTTATATATGGTTGTTTTATATGGGGAATTCACCAAGTTGGCAATTTTAATTGAAAAAAAAAAATTGAACCAATATTTGTTGGTTCAAGTGGCGAAAAGTTTAAATTCTCTTAAATAAAATTTCGAATTTAAATTTTATATATGAAAAAAATAATAAATGTTAGGAGAGTTTTGCTCCTCTTTTGTGGATCCATCTGACTCGATTCCAAAATAATCGAAATTCTTGTGACTACCGAATGCCGGGGACATCAAATAAAAAAAAACAATTCAAAGTGGAAATGAAATTGACCTTCTTTATTTGTACATGGTGAATTAATGGGTGAGAGACTGTGAGTTACGGGAGGGTCTCAATCCAACTGTCACACTTTTTGATTGGGGTAGGGTTCATGTGCACCCTTGACTTTAACCTGAAAATAGCAATGGCAATGCCCAACGGGATCCGTCGGGGGGCTTTTGTTTATTTATTATATTGTCAGTCAGCTTGGCTTTGCTTGCAAATTTAGCCACATAATGGTATTTTTTTTAGCGGCTATGATTGATTTGGTAGCAGTGACGGACCAAAATTTTTAAGTTAGGAGTAATGTTTTAAATTTTTTCAAATAAAAAAAATTCATATATTTATTAAGCATATATATTCCTGTGGAGCTTGTTGATCAGCTTAAGCATGATGTAATAGGCGTTACAACCCCTAGAGTTTGTGTTGTTCAGTTCTGGTTAGGCTTTTGCCTCTTCTTAATTTAAAGAAAAAAAAATTATTTTAGGCATAATATATCCATGTCTTTTGTATTTATTACTTTTTATCAATTTGATATCTTAATTTATAGTTTTCTCATTTTAACACTTGAACTCGCATAAAATACAATTTTGAAACCCCTGTCAGCATACGTGTCATGAAATGGCAAATCAACATGTACCACATTTCAAGGGTTTAACTGACCAAAAATTGCACGTAGAGATGTGAAACTGACAAAAAGTGACAAGTATAGGGGTGATAAATGCATTATGTCATCAGATTAGTGTAAATTAATACATTTTAGGTAAATTTAAGTGTTGAAATAGTAAAAGTGTAAGTTGAAGTGTCAAATTGACAAACTATGTCAAATACAAGAGGTTGCAAATATATTATGCCTTTATTTTATAAAACTGAAGAACAATCGATTAAATTTTGGAAAAACAACAGCATAAATTTTAAGGGGGTCAATAAAATTTAATTGATTATGGGGAGCAACGATCGATCCAATTTCTATGTAAATTTTCTTACGTTTAATTATTAGTGTTAGCAAACAAAAATTATTTAATTATATGAATTTCGCCTGTAACAAACTTTAAAAAAATTAAAAATATCATTGCACACTTAAAATTTCAAAATTTTAACATCAAACTCTTGGTTGCATTTGCCTATTATCCTCTTCTTGCTTCAGTCCATTAAAGAACTTTGTGTGTTTGGGTTGTGTTTGTTAGGCGGTGAGAGTGAGAATCTAATAAAGCTATTTAAAGAAAGATTGTAAAGGCTAAAGTTTTTAACCAAAATTGTGAGGTAAGGTGAAGAAGTTCCCTAACTTTTCATGGGATTCTTTTGTTATCTATTTTAACACCAAATATTTTTCTATCTTTATGCCAAACATAAAAGAAAGTGACACCTAAAGAACTTTAAACCATGAATTGATTCTTCGATGCCTTCTCATATCTCTATCTCTCTTCCAATATGTATATTGCAAAAAAAAAAAAAAATAAAATAATAATAATAATAAAAAAACACACTTGGGTGCCTTGCATGTTCTAATTAAAAAAAAGGGCAATGTGATATGAAAGAATTTTACTTGCGAATTTTAGTAGATGTCAAGTGAAAGAATAATTCACTATATCAAGTTGATTATTTTTTAAAGCCATTAATTCAATTTGGAGTACCAATATATATATATATATATATATATATATATATATATATATATTTGAGAATCCAAATACATCTTTATAGATTATAATACATTGTAATGTTAAAAAAAATGTTATTAACTATAGTAGTAACAATCAACCATTGAAAAATTAAGTCCCATATAATTTTTTTTTTTCAAATGTGGGGAAAAGAAGGTAAAAATTGATCATTTTACTTATTGATGTCTTGAAAGAAGTTATATCACTAGATTATTCAGTTTTCGACATATTCACATAATTTATCAAATCAAATCAAATATAATTATATATCATAAAAATTTTATAGTTGCAGATTAAAAACAAAGTTAATATTATTCTAAAAAAAAAAAAACAAAGTTAATATCACATGCTAAAGAGGTACAAATTGATTAGTTTATATAAAACTGTACAAATGAATGATTAATTGAGAGAAAAAAAGGGCAAAAAAGAACAATAAAAAACATGAGCATTGGCTTCAGTGAAGGAATAAGTTCGACAGCAAATGTCTTTAAATAAAAATCCATATTAATTGGAAAGTGCAATATTAGCTGAGGCCTAAAAAGAGAGTAAAAGCTTTAGGAGGGGGTGGCTTAGCTAGCCAGCCGGCTGGCTGAGTGGTGAGCAGTGTCACGGGATTTGTCTCTTAACACTGGAGGTGGTGGTGAAGGGTGATAGTAGTAAAAGAGCATCGTCCGCATGTGTACAATGAACCACACTACACCGACCGCTCGCTCGCTCGCTAACAAAAAGAAAAAGGGCAAAAGAGAGGGTGGCTGGCTGGTACTAGTGGTGTTGTTATTAGCGGAGACCATTGAGAATAGCCCCACACACCTTCCCTTCCTTACCTACAAGCCAACAATAGAGGCGGTTTCCCTTTGGACCCCTCCTTCCACCTCCCAAAAAAAAAAAATAAATAAGTAAAAACCAATCCTAAACTTCATTTCAATTTCATCATGCCCCTTTTTTTTTGGACCCACCCCTCTCCCCCACACACATTTTGATAATGGAGTAGAGTCGTGGACGATGGCATGTTAGTATGTTACTTTCTCCTACATTATTATTAAATTCGATAGTCATGAGAACTCGGATTCGATCATATAAATTTCGTAAAAAAGATAAAACTTTTTGTATATTTATTTTTTCATATATATTGAAATTATAGGTTTAAATTTAAGCAATGGGAAGTGAAATATTAAGCATACAACATATGGAGAAACAGTATAGTCACTTTGTGTGTGTCTGACATTTGTTGACAAGAGTTTGTGCATGCACCTTACTAGATTTTGCAGAAAGCCTCCACTAACACTTGCAATCCATGCACACTCGGAAAATTTCATTACCTTTATATTCAACTTACTTTTTTACTAAAATTGCACATTGTGGAGAGAGAGAGAGAGAGAGAGAGAAAAAAAAGTTTTATTGTAATCTGAAAAGTGTGGTTTCAAGATCAATTTTGAGATGCATTAATTAATACATTTCTACTGCTGAGAGAAACAATAAAGTTAAATGTGTAATCAACAATATAAAACATGAATTCAATGCTCATGACCATGCTTCCACGTACCTATATCATACTTTATAAAGTAACATTTTATATTACCATAAAATATAAATTTATTAATTATCAGTAAAAGAGTAGTCAAACGGTAATTTTTTTTTATAAACATCTAGAGGTATATAATTCAATTGAGTATTATTAATTTGCACATTAATTTATTTGCCTAATTGTACTTAACTAGGTACAAACTTTCTCTAAGATACGAATAAATTTATTCATGTCAACTGAATTCTTGGTATGGTAAGTACAAGTGCGGAATTTAGGTAATAGCCGTTGGTCCATCCGTGACAATTAGATCTAAGATATGCCCACTTGTTTATACTTTATTAGCAAACCCTATTTATGATTTTGTTCAATTTTGTTGCCTCCAAAGCCTAATTTGGCATGACAACTTCTTAATTTTAGGGTGGGGGACAAATCCTAATCTTGGTTCCTAAAAGTCGAGAAATTGCATATACATTTATATACACATCTCTATAAGTTTTACAAAAATTTGTATATATCATCTTATTTTTGGTAATAATACTGAAGGATATCTCCTCCTACCTTACATTTAGCTTTCACATTGCTAACAAAAATACAAAATCATCAATACACATTTTACTTGAAGTGTATTGCCTCGCATATTTGTTTATATATGGATTTAATAACATCAAGGGTATTATTGAAGAAAAAAATGTCTACCTACCTATAACGGTGTAATGGTCTCTCTAAACTATGACGAGAATTAAAAAAAATTCAGAACAGTGATTATTTTCATTTAAATAATATTTTGAATTTAAATTATATGCAGTTTGGTTAAATTAATTATCATAAAATATTTACCGTCTCTTATAAATTTGTTTAAATTAAATCGGATTAATTAGAGTTCAGTAAACTTTGAATATTAGTAGTTAAAAAAAAGGGATTATTGATATAAAATTTTATTGAATTCTATATGAAAATATTTTATAGTAAAATTTTTTATTTAAATTTTTATAAAGTTAATTTAAAAAAAAAAACCAACACCAATTACAAAAGATATGAATATAAATTAATAGCAAAATTAATTACTTCCCTCAAATGAAAAGGTGCTAAAAAAATTAAATAAATAAATAAATAACATTTCACGTGCCTCATGTATAAAAAACATTGCACTTTTCTCTACCTTACGCTCAGATTTGTAGGTACCAAACCATCTTCTTTTCCGGTCAGGTCAGCACAGCCAGGCCAGCCATGACCAGACGTAGCTAGCTAGCTAACTACTGATCGAACCTTCTTCAATTCATTTAATTTCTCTTGAATTAAAAATGTCGACACGTATAACGCTCTCTAAATGCCATGTCATCGTCAAGTGGGTCCCACGGCGTAAGGACGGTCTTTTCCTCTCAGAATATATAATCCCCATCAACCAAACCCCTTCTCCATGTGTACGCCCCGAGCCCTCTCTTCCTCTGCTCTGCTTTTGTCACACACACACACACAAACACTCTCTCTGTTTTTTTTTTTTCCTTCGTTTTTCTTGGTTCAACATTACCCCGATATCTCGGCCTTCAAAGGTAACAAAACTACGCTGTAAATCCCGAATTTTCGGAGCTCCGAATTGTGAATTGTTGATTATATTATTGAAAAGAACTAGTCTTTTAATTTGTAAGTTATAATACGTAGTGATGCCGACGGCGGCTGGGCCAGCATCGCCGAGGGATAGAGCTGCGCCGGTGGGGCCCACCATGGTGCCGATACAAGCTCCTCCGATGATGATTTCCGACGCTTTCGCTAAGGACTCGATTCTCTCCTGGTTTCGCGGGGAGTTTGCCGCTGCCAACGCGATTATCGACGCACTCTGCAGCCACCTTGCCCAGCTCAGTGGTCCCGGAGGATCGGAGTATGAAGCGGTGTTCGCTGCTATTCATCGGAGGAGGTTGAATTGGATCCCGGTGCTTCAGATGCAGAAATACCACTCGATTGCTGATGTGGCGGTGGAGCTAAGGAAAGCGGCGGAGAAGAAGAATAGCAGTACTGAATGTGAAATGATGAAGAGAAAGAGTAGCACTGATCAGGTAGCTGCGGTGAAAGATGTCTGCCTGGATGATGAGAAAGAGAAAGAGAAAGAAAAAGAAAAAGCTGGCGAGAAAATTACAGAAAGCCCGGAAAATGTTGCTGTTGACCATGATGGTGGTGAGGTTGTTGAAGAAGAGGATTCACCTGACAGTGATATTACTGATTCAGGTAAGTATAAAAATGTTTTCTTTTGCTCTTTTTTTTTTGTTTGTCTTCTCCTATTTAATTCCAGTGCTACTTTTGATTTGTAATTGAAGCCCTGATGAGATTTTGTGTTTGTTTGGTTTTTCGAATTGCCATGAATAATCGCTCGCAAACAGAATTCAATTTGACGGAAAATTTTCTGTTATAATTTATTTTTTTCGTGCAAAAGTGTTAGATTTTCCTAATAAAAATATAGTTTTGAATACTTCAGAATCAACTTTTTCTTTTTTTTTTTGGGCCAATAAATCAATTTTTTCTCATTCTTGTTTTATTTCCCTTTTCAACTCTAGAATTAGTTGATATACTGTTTGGTAGCCAAGAAAACAAAAATTTTCTCAAGAATTGTGGATTTGTTTTTTTCGTCCTCAATCAATCAGAAAAATGTTTCAGATCCCAGATTCAAACCTCCATTTGCAACATTTTTGAATTCAACATTCATCAGTAATCTTTTCTATCAAATTTTGTCTAATAAAGTTCCAGAATTTCGGGACTCCCTCAAAAAAAAAAAAAAAAAAAAAAATCTGTGCTGTCAATTTTTTCATTTAAAAGCGATCTTTATTTTTATTGAAATTAAAAAAAAAAAAAAACAAAAAGTGATAGTTTTTTTTTTTTTTTGGACTGAGAGTGCTCAAAAAACAAAAAGTGATAGTTGATACATATGATTTTTTTTTTTTTTGGTTTTTGTTTCTAGAGGTTTAAGTGGGGTTTGAGTAATTCGAGGTGGTGAAAGGGTTGTCTGCATCCGGTATTACAGTTAGTTTTGGGAGTAGCGAATACCCTTACGTCTGATGCAACGACCTGGAGATGTGTGCAATGATTTTATTACAGGCGGCGTGTGATGGCAACCGTTTGATCTTTTTACTCTTGACGTCATGCATTCGGAAAGCTCCATGTGGCATGCGGTTGTTGAGCCTTTTGACAATCTTTTTAGGGCTGTCGACTGCTGATAAATGTATTATTGCTAATCCCGAAGCTATTAATTTCTTTGACTCGCTTCTCGTTAACTCAGTTTGACCGGTACCTCCGAGTTGACGGGTCCAACCCAATGGCAATTGGGTGGGGTGAGCTGAGCCATCCAAAGATGGTGGACAAAAGTAAGAAAAAAAAAAACGTCGTGATGTGTTTGGTTAGCCGAATAAGCCGATTCAAGATTCGAATCTTGGATCGTTGTGATGCCATAGATGGTACGAATTTGACAGTGACAGCTCTTTGTCACAAATGCGACAAATCCTCCTACCGCCTTGGAAAGAAAAAAGAAAAAAAGGGCAGCTGGCTGCTATTGACAATTGTGAAATGTGTGACCAAATAATAGGAATAATTATTATTAAGGTGTACGATTATTGAAATGAAAATTACGTTTTACGTTAATGCAACTCACATGGGTGAGACGCCGCAGAGGTGCATGTGCCAGAATTATCAGGTGATTCATGTGTTCTGCACAGTCCAGTGGTATGATGGGCTACATTGGTGTACCCCATTTTGGTAGTTGGTGTCCTTCCCAATTTTAATAAATTTCACGGTCTTAATAAGGGGACTAAATCCAGATTGTTAATGGCATTATACTCTGTCTTTATTCGAGCCTTTTATTGTGTTTGAGGAGCTACTAGGGGTGACTTGCTTTCTGACTGAATGCTGATTAATGAACGGCAGAGTGGTTCATAACTTCCGTGATTCTTTTGAATGAATATTATCAATACATTATAAACCCTGATCTTGGTATTGATCGTTCAGTTCCGGATATGCTTGGAATATAGAGATGTTATGTTTTGTGTCATTCATCAAAGTTTTACCTGTAGCACATTATTGTTCTTGGAACATTCTTTCTGAACTACGCTTATCAATTGAAAAATAGAAGATCAATGAAAATAAATGGATGGGCTTGTCAACTGTGCACCAAACTTTTTAACAAGACTTTCTTTTTGCTTTGTTACTTCATCACAGTTATTCCTTCATTTTTAAGTCTAAGTTTGATCTGTTCTAGTTGCAAATTCATGAAATTTTTCGCTTCTTTTGATTGCTGTAGGATAAGCTAGGTATCTGACAACAAAAGATCTGATATCATGGCATTGCTGACTCCATTTCATTTCATCCATTTGGGAATGCAGGATCTCAAGAAGTACAGGCCCCTGGTGAGATCAATAACATATGCTCCAATCATGAAGAATGCAATGTTCGACCTGATCAAATAAAATTGACGAAAGGTTTCAATGCCAAGGAACAAGTGAAAGGGCACATGGCGAGTTCTTTAATTCAAAATTTAAAAACATTGTTTCCTTAGAGAAGTTGGAATTCAGAGACTAGATATCCCTTTAGTATATGCTGTTAAAAAATGCAGCCCAGCTGTTACTGATTAAGAGATATTACAACTGGCAGGTGAATGTTGTGAAAGGTTTAAAGTTGTATGAGGACGTGTTCACTGATTCTGAGCTGTCTAAGTTGACTGACTTCGTCAATGACCTTCGAGTGGCTGGTCAGAATGGAGAACTTGAAGGTGACCTTTCTCTCTGTTTTAGTTGCATGATAAGCGCTTTTAGAATCTTTAAGTGAAGTTTCATTTCGCAATAACCACTTTAGCTTTCTTTGACGTGTTTGGCCATTCAATTTTCGACCTTCAAATTAAGTTGCATTTAGTTTCATATGCAATTATTGTGCTACTGGATGGAGCACACAGAGAGAGTTTATTAACTAGCAAGATTGGGAGCAGGAGGTGAATCCATAATACAATTTTCAGTGGGGGCAAATTTATACATAAAGATTAAATATTGGGGTCAAGACTTATTCTTTAAGTGGGGGAAAAATGCAGGAGCCAAATAATATACATGTAATTTTCAAGGGTAGCGGGGGAGTGCCCCTATTGCCCCCGTGTCACTGCTGTTTGGGAGGATAGTCTGGTGAAGCATGTCTTTTGGGGTTTGCCTGATGTGCTAAAGTTAGCTTCACCAATTCAAAGCAGAATTTTTTTTTCAAGTACTATTTCATTTCATTGCCATTCATTTCAGTTATTATATTTACTATTGGCTTGTTTTTTTTTTTTGTTGATAAAATGAGTTGAAGGCACTAGTGCTGGTGCAGTTAGACATTCACATTGGATGTTTCAACCAAAAAAACCTTCAATTTCACTTGCATTGATTGTTTTTTTTTATTTCCTTTTAGAAGTCATTTGTTTACATGCAACTTTTCTATGGAAAAAATGGTCTTGGATGACAATCAAATTTGACAGCTAGACGTTTTGTCAATGCGAACGAAATTGATCTTCTTCTGTTGAATGTAGGTGAAACTTTTATTTTATTCAACAAGCAGATGAAGGGAAACAAGAGAGAGCTGATTCAGCTTGGCATTCCAATTTTTGGACATATAAAAGAGGAAGCCACAAGTAACAACCAAACAAGTAAGTATCATCTTATCATTGCATATGTAAGTTCCACTAAATACCCCCCTCCTTTGTTTAAGTTGTGCATATCTTACTGCAGTAACAGGGTATTTCACAATTGCTCTTTGATTTTAGCAGGCAATATAGAACCAATTCCGGCGCTTCTTCAAGGTGTTATCGACCATCTGATTCAGTGGCAGTTACTACCAGAATATAAAAAACCAAATGGCTGCGTCATTCATTTCTTTGATGAGGTACCCTTTATTTCAATTAATCTGTGTTTTCTCATTATTGTTAAGTAGATGGAGCATGTATACATTATACACTTGGTTTTTGGATCTCTATTTTAATATTAAGAAATAAGCTCCTAAAATATATGATTTTGGATGCAGGATGAAAATTCACAGCCTTTTCAGAAACCACCCCATTTGGAACAACCAGTTTCTACTCTTCTCCTCTCTGAATCAACAATGGCTTTTGGACGTACTCTTGTGGGCGATAACGATGGGAATTATAGAGGTCCACTCATGCTTTCACTGAAAGAAGGGTACAAAAGTCTCTTTAAATTTATTTTTCACATTTGTCTTTTATCTAAAATTTTGCCACTCTTACAATGCTGGACTTGATAGAAAACTGTAGAAATAAAAGGAAAAAAATTTAAATAATCAAATTCAATTTTCAAAAACTTCTTGGGAAAAAATCATGTGAGATAGAAGTAACATCTTATGATTACTATTGGTACTGGGTTCACATATGCTTGGTATGAATTTAGAAACTAAGCTACCACCACATCTACGTCATTTTCTCCAGCTTGCATTGGTCACCTCCTTCAAATCCGTTTCTCATTTCTATGTTGACTAATTATCACAGAAAGGAGAAGCATGATAAAATTTTATATTTGTGTGCATATCCCCAGGCCACTTATGACCTTTTATTTACAGGAGCTGTATTTTGTACTGTGATCATTGTGCGCCGATAATGGTTTTTTTTTTTTTTAAAAAAACTATGTCAATGTCAATCATAATTAAAAAAGTGGGGATTTAAGTATATCCTATTCATTAACAGCATTGCACCAAATTATAATTCACTCAAATATTGTTTACTAGAAAAAACTCGAGTTCCAAGAGTTTCAATGCGAGTTTCAATTGTTTGTACCCAAGCTGTATAATGACTTGATTATGAAAATCTTCTAGGTCTCTTTTGGTTATGAGGGGAAACAGTTCTGACATGGCAAGGCATGTCATGTGTCCATCACCAAACAAAAGGGTCAGCATCACATTCTTCAAAGTGCGCGCGGATGCCTATCAGGGCCAGTCGCCACCAACTAGTCCCATGGCTGGTGCCATGACACTATGGCAACCTGAAATACCAAGCCCATATGCAATTTCTAGTGGAGTTCTTGGAGGGTATGAGGCAGTGGATACCATGACCAAATGGGGAGTCGTTCGTACCCCAGTGGTCATGCTAGCTCCAGTGCGCCCTATGGTGTTGAGTCCAAAAAGGATGCCTCATGGTGGTACTGGAGTTTTCTTGCCCTGGACTGTAGGATCAAGAAAGCCTGCAAAGCATCTTCCACCACGTGCACAGAAAGGGCGCCTTCTTGCACTGGCTTCTGTCGAAACTCATGTAACAGATTCTTCTTCTGAAACAAGTGTTAGAATTGATGGAAAATAGGCATGATGTTACCCTGAGGCAGCGATGAGGCTGAACAAATACAAGTTTACAATATAGGCATCACTCATGAGAACTTGCTCTGAAGGAACTTTTCTCATTGTACAAAACAAGGCCAGTGTGCTGCCAAAATAGTTTGTTTTTTCCAACTCATTTCCTCCTTTTCATTGGTAAAATTCGATTAAAATGTCGGTCAGTACATTACTTTGATGCCAATCATGTAGGGCTTTAGGGGTAGCTGAGCTTTAAGTCTGAAGAGTGTGAATTATCTCTTTGTAGACGGCAGAATTTTGTATTTGATTAAAGCAAGTTATATTTAATCTTTTCGATAGACAAATATTTGTGCTCTGGTTGTGGATGCTTTCAAGCGCATTTTGCATATTCTGCAAGTTTAAATTAATATTTGATCATTGCATTTTGATTATTTGAATGAATTCTGGATCTGGCACTTTATTAGTGGCATGACACACTGCTCAATTGGCTGGAAAGTTCTTTTTTTTTTTTTTCCCTTTCTTTTTCTCTGCTAGAGCTTAGTTTTCCTCATCACTTGAGATACAGATGAATATACATTATGGTATTGTGAAATTATTATGTCTGCAGAGTTGAAAACCTCAAATAGCTAAATTCAATACCGTGTTTCAGAGCAGTATATCTCGGCTACAATTGAAGCGTTCCTTCTTCCTTGGCTTAATGAGAAATTTCTCCACAGAAAGCAGCCTGCGCTCCCCTTATTCAAGATCGCAGTGGGTTGCGTTCCTGTTGAGTGTTAACATCAAATTTCAGTTGATGCTGTATTTGCAGGAATCCAGACTGAGTTTCAGCGGTTCTTCCTGGTGAGGACGGTGAAATTTTACCAAGGTAAAAATTGCCATTGTTGGATTGCCTTGCAATCCATTCACCAAGGTAGAAATTGCTGTCAAACCCATCCCATCCGGAACATTCTTCTGATTGCCAAGATCCATACCAGACAATGGTCTAGAGGTATAACTTCATCCCATGAAAATAAGCATCACAACAACCATGAAAAATAGTAAAACAGGGTTGACAGACCATTGAAATATGTTGAAATTGGAGTGAGTAATCCATTACCATCACAAGAAGCATGAGCACTACAACAGAATCTGATTTTAGAACTTCAGCAAAAATGCACGCCATTCGCCAAACCAGGATCAATGATCCCATCATTCAATCGCTCCAATTAGGAAGATGATGCAGCAGCTGAATTGCAGCCTACAAATATAAAAGGTGGAACTCTCTGATCAGAAATCCTCCCAGCAGCACACTTGTTGAAATTGCATTCTAAATGGAAGCTAGGGCCCAGAACGCAACCATCATCAGATTTGCTGTGGTTGCGAACTAACATGGCATGGAGATCAATCAATCACAGCCACATATAGACATAAAGCAACACAGAAGATGGATCTTATTTAAAAATCTAGAACTTTACCAAGAACAGATTAATACAATTAAATGTTATTATAAACACATTTGTTTCAACTTCAAGTGGCACAATCACAGACAATATTTGCACTTTGAAAGGGTACAAAAGAAGTGATTAAAAAAAAAAAAAACTCCTTAATCTATGTAACACTGAGATAAAAAAATATGGAGGTAAATCAGACAATTGCATTAAATTTTCTAGTTATAGACTTAACAACTGATTCAAGCTTTAATTGGTTCATCATCATCTTCAATATCCCAACTTAAATCCTCCTCTTCTTCAGCAGCGCTCAACCGCTTCCGCAAATCAGCCTTATTCGGACTTCCACTATTACTTACTTTCTTCTCATCAATGCTGCTCAAATCCTCGATCTCATCCCACCCAAGATCTTCCTCCTCTGGCATTGAAGGATGGCTTGATATGACTGAAACATCACTATCTTTTGAAGATTCTCCATTATCAGCCTTTCCTTCTGATCCTGCTTTCTCATCAGATTTTGATACACTAGCTTCCTTGCTCTTCTCCAAATCCTCCTTCTCAATAGCTACATTGTCAATTCCGTCCCTGACTGTCTTTTCTCCCTTTGATTCCTTCACAGAGATTTCCACTACCTCCTCCTTCACATTTACATTTACAGATTGATCAATCTCTATATTGGTCGTGTTACTAATTTCATCACTCTTTACAGATCGCTCCTTCTCCTCATCTTTAAGACTTGTGTCCTCATTTTTCTTCAAGCTAGCCGGCTCCTCCTCCTCCTCATCATCATCAACATCCCAACTCAAATCCTCCTCTTCTCTCGAAATGGCTCGCTTAACAAGATTAGCTCTCATATCTTCAGCTTGCTTAAGCTTAAAAACCTTATAATAATATCTATACCAAAAAGCCTCCTCATCAATACTATTAGGCACAAGCTTTTTGTACAAACTCTCGATAGTACCATTCTCCTCAATCAAGCTTTCAAATTCCTCCCTTTTCTCCTCCAAAATAAACCCTAATTTCCAATTTTTAAAATCATCAAAATCTTCAGGCTCCTCACAGTACGTACTCACATCACCTTGAATTAATCTCACTTGAGCATCAAAACGACTATAAGGTTTCGAATTTATCTGACTTGAAATACTCCTCTCATTACTATTATTATTATCAGACGAATCAGATTCATGATCAGGGTCCAAGATTGCATCTTTACCTTGAGAAATGATCTGGGCCGTATTCTTTAAAACGGAGGTACCAATTTCATCAATGGCATGTCCAACAGTTTCGAGAGATCCATGGGCGACTTCGATCTCCTTTCTCAAACCCGACCCGAATTCTTGTAGATCACGACGGTAGATTTCGATCACGGATTCAGATTTGGTTGTTATGGTCTTGATTAGGCCACCAAAGCTCCACCCAGAAGCGGTAACATCATCTTGTTGCTGCTGCTGATGTTGTTGTGTAGGTGGGGAGCTGGGATCTGGATCAGAGTGTGGTTGATTGTTATCGGATGATTTGGATTCGGATTTTGGAGAATCGGGTTCGTCTGAGAACACTGATTTAAAGAAATTCATTTTGGGAAGAAGGGCTATAAAAAGAAAAATGGAAAAATTTCGGAAATTTTAGTATAGTGTTGCAGGAACCAATGCTATACCAGATCGCACTCTAAAATCCAAAAGAAAATAAATAAAAACAAGGGGAAGATGGTTACTTGGCTTTTTGGTTACTTTTATTTTATTTTGTTTTTATCGTTATAGGATAAAAGTGTATTTTATCATCCAATAGTAATTATTGATAAAGTATATTTTACTATGTAAAAAATCAAGTAATCACACCAAAACAAGAAAAAGGAATTTTTTTTAGAAAGAAAAAAAAGAAAATTTTTAAAATACAGGTGATTTTTTTAATAATACTTATTTGATAATAATTATTTTAAGAATACAATAATTATTTTCATATATTAAAAAATAATCGAAACAACTAAAACAATCAAATAAAATAACAAACGTTTTAAATTTTTACATTTTTTTCAAGTCAATCTAATAAAAATAGAAACATAACAACTGAAAACAATAAAATAATCGAAACAATTAAAATAACAAAAAAGTTACAATACATGCTCATCAAATAAACGAAAATCAATAAATCAGAAAAAATTTATCAATACCCATAGCAATAGAAATATAAATAAAAAATAAAATAAAATAAATATAATCTAAGAATCCCAAATGCCAATAACTAAAAAAAATAATATTCATCCATCAAATAAAAAAACCATAAATTGGCAAAAAATGGATCAACAATTATAATATTAGAAATATAAATCTAAAAATAAAATAAAATAAAAGAAGAAACGTTGACTATAATTGTTTGAACTTTTTTTACTATAGAAAATTTATTGTTAATAGGGTTAATCTTATTATAGTTAATGATGAGTTGTACAAAAGATGAAGAAAGTGATGAATTTGAAAGAAATTACAAAGAGAATGAAGAGAGGAAAATAAAGGCTGTATAAATAAAAAATAATAATAAAAACAATGTAAAAATGAAAACATTGTTAAGTTTTTGAAACTTTTTGCTTGACTTCAATTATTGTGTAATTTTTTTTTAAAAAAAGTGGTGTTATAAGCCATTGAGGCCCATTCCGAAGTAACATAGGCCCACAGAAAGCATAGTTTAACCCGAGCCCATAACCCGGTTTCTCCCGATTTTAGGGTTTCTAGGGTTTCATTTTTACTACACTACTGCATATCATCTGAGACCGCGAGAGAGGTGGAGAAGCAGAATCCTCTGATCCTCAGCAATGGCACCCAAAACTCCAAGAATCAGCAGGAACCCGAATCTTGTACGTGGCATTGGAAAGTATTCAAGGTCTCAAATGTACCACAAGAGGGGTTTATGGGCTATCAAAGCTAAAAATGGCGGCGTCTTCCCTAAGCACGACCCTAAACCCAAACCAGCTGCCCCTGCGGAGAAGCCACCCAAGTTTTATCCGGCTGATGATGTTAAGAAGCCTCTGCATAACAAGCGCAAGCCTAAACCCACAAAGCTCAGGTCTTTACTTGTTTTTGCATTCTGCTATTTAAAAGATATGTTCCTTTTTTTTTTTTTTTTTTATGTTTTTTAGTTTGATCAGAAATATATATAAATTTGTGGGCTTTTGATTATGTTTAGGTTTATCTATCAATTCCATTATGTTTGTGTGTGATTGTGTGTACAAATTTATATGAAAGAGATGCTGGACGACTGAGAGAAATAGGATATTTAGTTAATGTGCGTTTGCTCATAAGTTGCTTGTGAAGAGGTATAAATAAGCAAATAAAAATGATGAGGGTATATTTATTTTTTTGGAGTCACTGCATTGTATGGTGGTTAGAATGTGTAGTGATTTTTGCCCATTTGTATTTATGGTTGTAGGGCTAGCATTACTCCGGGAACTGTCTTGATTATTCTAGCTGGAAGGTTCAAGGGCAAGAGGGTTGTGTTTCTCAAGCAGCTTTCCTCTGGGTTGCTTTTGGTCACTGGTGAGTTCTTTTATTCTTGTATATTTGATTTGATGCCTGTCATGTAATGCTCGATGCAGAATACATGTAAAAGTGTTTTATGCATGACACAGGTGTTTCTATGAATTTTGTGACTTCTGTGCATTTTATATGTATTGTTATCAGTATAGCTCGTAGGCATAGTGATTTGTCTATGCGTGGCACAACAGCACATTTTGTTTTCAAATGCATTTGGCAAATTTGTGAAACTTGGAAAATATGAAGTGTATTTTTAACTTCCATAAGAAACAATCTGTTTCTTGATAGAGCAGAACTTTAATGACCTGAATGCTTTCCTGTTTAACAATTATTCACGTGTGCTTCATTAGTTGATTTGTGTTGCTCTATTCTGCAGGACCATTTAAGATTAATGGTGTCCCTCTAAGGAGAGTGAACCAAGCGTATGTAATTGCAACTTCTACCAAGGTTGACACCTCTGGAGTTAATGCTGATAAGTTTGATGATAAGTACTTCGCCAAGCAAGCTGAGAGGAAGAAAAAGAAGGGAGAGAGCGAGTTCTTTGAAGCAGAGAAAGAGGTTTGTTTGCGTACTTCTGTTGTATTTTGTAAGATATGGCTATATTCTGTTCTCATTTGGATTTGCTTCAGTACTGATTATTCTCTTAACCGCACATTTAGGAACAAAATGTGCTTCCACAAGAGAAGAAAGATGATCAGAAGATTCTGGATGCAGCATTGATTAAATCGATTGAGGGGGTTCCAGAATTGAAGGCTTATTTAGCTGCTAGATTTTCGCTCAAGGCAGGAATGAAGCCTCATGAGCTTGTCTTCTAGAGGAAAAAAGTGCTAGGATTGTTCACTTTTTTTTGCTGGATTTATTTTGAACCATATTTAAGCAGTTGCACTGTTCCATTTTTGGCAATATATGAACCTGTTACATGGTGGTACATTGTGCAAGAGATTTTTTTTCCATTTCTGTTTGTATGTTGACAGAGAACTGAGTTTGATTTATATCATATATGATTTTTTCTCCCTCCATACATAAGTATTGATGAGGATGTCAGTGATGAATATGACCAAATCTTGATTGCTTTTGGATTTGATACTTTTTGTTGTTATCATATAATGTTCTACAAATTTCTTAAAAAAAAAAAAAAATATATATATATATATATATAATGTTCTACAAATGATTTTTTTTAATAATCTCAACTTCCATAGTTTTTGTGTGTCCGGCATTTGGTTGATTTCTATGCATATGTTCTGTGCATTAAAGTGTAAAGATGATGTTAATGGCTTGAGCGAAAAAAAAAAATGATGTTAATGGCACGGGGGGAGAGTGAGCAATACTGGTTGTTGCCTGCTCCGCTAGATCTGGTTGCGCTCGAGCGAGCTGAATGACCGTCACTCCGTGAATCATGCTGCCTGCTTGGGATTTGGGAACATAAAATAAAGACCATCACTCCGTGAATCTTCTTGTGGGATTTGGGAATATAAGATAAATTTCCAAGCAAGGCAGAATTCTGTTGCCCCTTGCCCATACATGGTATCATGTAGAAAATAAAGATTTTATAGGTGAGATTCTTCCTATCTACTTTTGCTTTCTAGCTACTAAAAGAAAGTGTAAGAAATAAGCCCCCCAAAGAGAAAAAGGGTGCTTCCATCAAAATCACATTCTCTCTTTTTATTTACCCCATTTGCCAAGGATAGAATAACACATGTCCATTCAAGTAACCCTTCCCTCAGGTCCTGTCTTATTCAGCCATTTCCTGCTTTCTTTGTTCTTTGTCTGGCAATTTTTGTGGATTTTTGACGCAAGAACATGAAGAAAAATGACAACCAACTTCATCCTCTTGGCATGTGCCAGAGACTCTTCAACTTCATAAGCGGGTGCATTTCTCCTTTGATGCCTTCAGCCCCTCCAGACTCGGCAGAAATTGCTGTGATGAATGGAGTAGACTCTACGGATGAGCCCCATAAACCCAAGAGCCCTTCCAACTCTGGCAAAGAAGAAAAGGTGAACCATCAGGATAAAAAAATGTCAAAAGATGATGATTCAGGGTCTAGAATTGAAATTCATTTCAAACAAACTGAAGAAGATTTGGATTATTGGACTGCTATCGACAAGCTTGGTTCTTCAGTCCATTTTGATCATCCGAATCAATTCAACAAAGACGACGACATTTCCAGCTCTTCATCTGCAATTGCCCCTGTCAAAGACAAGGCCAAGGAGATCAAGAAGAGCAAAGTTGCTGAGCCGCTCCCTCAAAAAGACAAGGCTAAGGAGAAGAAGAGCAAAATTGCCAAGCCGCCCCAAAAGGAGCTCCCTCTAGGTCAAGTGAACGATACTTCCTTACCACAAGGCACGAAGAGAGCTGATCCAACAACTCAAGGTACAGGTTTTCAAGAAACCCCACGCGTGGCTCAAGGAAGCGGTACGCATGAGATTGTTAGCACAGATCACAAAGGAAAGAACAAAGCAAGCGATCAAATCTCTGTACCAATACAAGATAAGGAGCCAAAACCGAGGAACCAAGAAAATATTTTAAGTGCAAACATTAACCAGAAGTCTGAGTTATTCCTCAACAGCAGGAAGGAAGCTATGAGAAGAACATCTTAGCTGAGGACGTGAAGAATAATCTTCATCTATATGGCTGCAGAACCTTGTTTTCCTGGTGAATTGGATATGTATAATCTAATTAATCACTAGAATTTATTGCCTTAGATTTCATGCATATGTAACCAGATTATGCTAGAGCTTCATTAATTTCTTTGGAAATTATTATTGCTATTGGTTTTTATTTATGTTGGAAACTCAGTAATTTACCCGAATGTCAGTGCTGTCAAGTTTCTTCTACTTGCAAATTAACTTCACTGCTTGGTTTGAAACTGGGGTACTGGAATATTAATACAAGGCATAGATTTATGGGTTTTTGTTGTATATAGTCAATAAACAGAGATTGCCGAGAATAATGATTACTTCATTAGCAGCGTTAAGTATATATACAGGAATGAATCATAACTGATACCTATGCTGATACACTACAAGTGTTTGAGATAAATACAACAACTATGAGAACACATAACAATATGATAACGTGATATGCTTGACACGCCCCCTCAAGCTGATGGTGGAGGGGACTGTAACCGAAGCTTGCTGTGAAATGTCTGAAACAACGGTTTGGAGAGCGGTTTGGTAAGTAAATCAGCTAATTGATCTGCAGATGAGATAGGCGACACGGTAAGGTCTCGGTTGAGCACAAGGTTGCGAACAAAATGGTAATCAACCTCCACATGCCTTGTACGTGCTTGAAATACCGGATTAGAAGAGAGAAAACAAGCGCCAACATTGTCACACCATATGTGTAGAGGTTGAGCAAGCTTAACCCCAAGTTCTTGCAATAAACAAGCTAACCATTTGAGTTCCACACTGACATCGGCAATC